>BMAO01029205.1:0-21845 GCA_019973975.1 Trichonephila clavata
CATTATCGAATGGTTACTTATACAAAACTTTATCGGATCATTCTTGTTGGGTCTTGAAAGTTCTGTTGTGTCCTTACTCTAGTGAAAAAGAAACTAAACACACAGATAGCGTTTGTTATTTAGTTTGGAAAAAATGTTATAGTTGTCAGATTAATGAATTTTATCACATCAGATATGTCACCTGATGGCCTTTACATCACAACATTGTATTCAATAAAGCATGGTCGACCAGATACTTCAGTATTTACACCTGGTCCTTCATTTTGATGAATTTTGTATTATCCAAGAAAAAGATTCGATAATCAAAAATCTTCGTATTTATGCAAATGGGATGTTAAACAGAAGCGTTTGGTATTAGAACAGAATTTTAACTTAAAGGTGAGAGCTTTGCTTGGTGTTGGTAAAAAGTACATGGTTGTTCTTACTCCATGGCAGCACAAGACTTTACCTTTTATAGTTATGGACAAACGAAGCTTAGAAAAAGTTGCTTTATGGAATGTGCCTCCATCTAGGTGCGTATACTTAAAGTTAGCAACTTGATTTCAATTTTTGTAAAGTTTCCAACAATAACAAATTTATAACTATGAAATCAAATTTTTTAAATCTATGAATTTTATCTGAAATATAAATAAATTTTTATACAAAATTGCATAATTTATGAATTTTTAAAAATTTTGAATTGTTTTACTTTAGTTACTTGATTTATAATTTTACCAGCTTTATATAAAATTGTAAATTATAAAGAAAAAAAGTTAAGGGAGAAATTTACTTGAAAACAACTTTGTCTGTTTGAATCAGAACTGAAGCCTTTCAAATGTCAATCTAGAATTGTTGTGTGTGGTATATATATATAACACACACACACATATATATATATATACACTCATTTTAAACTGTTTTCAAATATTTTTATTATTATTCAAAATAATTAAAGCTTTTACTCTTCTAAAATTATGTTTGATTGAAGATCTGGATCTAAAAACAAGTTCACTGAAGAAATTGCAATATTGAATTATTAGTATTTTAAGGAGTGAAGGAACAAGTTGTTAGCAGTATTTGCAATTCAAATAAATACTTTAAAAAATACAATTTCTAAAGACTTTCTTTGAAAACAAAGGCTCAAGAAAGCTATCTTTAAGTTGAAAAAGATATACTTAAGTTTCTCTACAGTATCTACTAATTGTTCTCATCTATCTATTATTTAGATTTAAAAATATGTATTCTGCAATTTTGAGAATTGATTAAAACAGTATATAATTTTTAATGAATTATTTTAATTTTTTCCAGACCAATAGGTCCTGATTGTAGTCAGTTATGCCTTGGTGAAAAAGACTGGCTCGATGGCTTGGATGGAAAAAATGACCAAGGAGTTTTACTTACTGCTGCAATTGATGAAAATTGTGTATATGTATTGAAATGGCTGCCACGCTCTGGTCAGAATATCACATAGTATTACTTTGCACATAATTTTTTACACTATATGCTGATAAGTGGTCTTTCTTCCCATAATGTTAATGTGAATTACATAGTTTATTGCTGAACAAAAAGTATTGTAGACTTGACACATAAATGTGCAATATATATATTGCATTGTAATTGCACATTTTAGTAGTGTTCTTTTCATTTAATAATTTATATTGTTATACTTAAAAAGTGTTTTAATTAGTAACTTAAAAATGTGTGTTTAATTGGCACTGTTATTCTACAATTATTTTACTTTTTGTTTATTTTTTTGATGTATTGCATTTTAAGTAAGCAAAATTTACATGATTGAACAAGGATTTCTCTCATGTATGATTACATATTATTTTTTTTGTTATATTTAGGTATGTAACATGTTTAGAAATATATAAATAGTGACCCTGAAATTATTTTCTTTAAATTTTTTATTCATAATTATGCAGCATATTTCTTTTTAAAGATATATTCTGTGATTTAAAATGTGTGTAATAAATTTGTTTGCCTTAAAACATAAATTTGAGAGTGAAGCATTTAACTTATTTTAGAAAACTTTTTGTATAATTATTAAAAATTGTTTTCAAAAAATTATTTGTTACATATTATAGTGATAATATAACCTCTAAGTCTTGCATTTTCAGTTGTGTCCAAAGTAAAAGAAATGTTTAGCTATTTTTCAAAATATAAAGAAAAAATATATAATCAGGTCATATTCACTACCCATTAAGTAGTTTTAACGAATCTGAAAAAAATAATTGTTTGTGCCCAAAGAAATCTCTGGAAAATCTGATAGTGTTTGTGAATATTGATGATTCCTCTTGTTTTTCCTAAAATGTGAAAAAAGAAGTCTGGTGCTAAAAATATTTTTTCATTTGTGTATTTATTCATTCCTGTAGTTTTCAAAATCTTTTTCCCTCCATTCCATTGATGATTTCCCATAAATCATTTTAAAAATTTCTGTAATATATTTATTTTTTAGCTTGTTTTAAGTGGTTTTACATTATTAAATTTTTGTAGTGTAGTTTAAAAAAAAACTATCTTTGCTAAATTTTTTTGTTGAATGTAATAGATTATAACTTTTATATATAACATTCATTATATCACTTTGTAGCTTTTAATTCACTTTCGTGTGAGAAACATTCATATTAAGTAAAAAATAAAAATATTGTGTGCATTTTTATATTAAGTAAAAATAAATGACAGGAAAAATTAATGTAATGTTAAATTTTAGAATTTTTTCAGGTGTCTTAGTTTAAAATTTATTTTGACAAATCATTTATTTTGTATTTGATGTTAATATATATGTCAATGATAAAATTGTGATATCTGGAAATGAACTTTACAAAAATTTTGAAATCTTTATTGTTTTTGAATTTCTTGAGCTATGTATTCATTATCTGTAATTACATATTTTGATTTCTGTATTTTGATTTTTTTTACTTCATTTTTATCCCATTTTTTGAATAAATAACCTTTAAAAATAATCCACAGATATCAGAAATCTTGCATTAGTGATGAAATAGGCATTCAGCTGATTTTTCAAACTATAAATTAAACAAATTTAAAAAGCATCTGTTATTATTTTAATCCGGTTTATTTTATAGAAATAAACATTTTTGTTCTGTTTGCAGTATTAGCATTACATATATTTAAGGCTTCATTAAAAATTTGTTATTAAACTTTAATACGTTAAACATTGACTTTCAGAAGGACAAATAAATTTGTCATTATATTTGTTATCTCTTGTGTGTCAAAAATAGTTAGTATATGTGCTTGTAAATATTGTCTTGCTTTATATTAAAGTATAAAACAAATGGTCATTTGTTTGGCTGAATGTATATAAAAAGCTATTTATTCTTAGGAAATGTAAATATCCTAATTGTTTGCTAGAGATATATTTTAAATATTAATTCAAAAATGTGTTTATAGAGAGATTTTTCCTTAATTTTTTAAAAATATCACTTGAATATACTTTATTTCATGCATTCAAAAAGAAATCAAAATTTTGAAATCTTTCATTTTTTTCACTTTTTAACTATTATTAATTATTAGAAAAGATAAAATTTTCTGGTTAGTGTTCAAATACTGATTTGAAATATTTCTACCCTATATTATTTTAGTAATTTCTATAAAGCCTTTAAATTGAAGCCAAAGGCTTTGAAATATTTTATTTAATCATATCCCTGGTTCTAATAAACATAATGGTTTTTTGCATATTGATTTCAAACATGGCATTGGAACATTATAGAGCCATGCTTTTTAATAACATTACTTGTGTTATAATCAAGGTATGTTTAAGTTATGTGAACTAAAGCTGATTACCTTATCATACTGGGAAAAAAATGTCTGTGTTTTAATGTTACAAGAAAGTTTTTGATAGTATTATTCCAATCTGAATTTTGATTGATTCGGAACTTAAGAGATCATATAAAACTTATTTACCTTCTGATCTTTTATTAGACTATGACTCAAATTGATCAATTCTTTTCTGCTTCTGTGATGTATAAGTATTGTTCACTTAAAAAGCATATCATTGTTTTTGGGAACCCAAACTGTTGTACCAGTTATGAAAATCTCTTGTCAAAGATGTAAATAAAAAAGGTACATATTTGAATTTATATTTGTGTACTTTATACCACAATTTCAGGTGCTTATAAAGCTTTATATTATTGTTCACATATTTCATCTCACTATTATAGTGCTTTACGAGCTGCATTGTTAATGAGTTGATGTTAAAATTTAAACTTTTGCTAAACTGGGATTTCTGTGTTTACATTGCAAAGAAATTTTCTAGTCATGCTTCTAAAGTAAGAGAAAATTGTGTAAACATATTTCGTGTAAAAAGCTTGGCATTAATTTTATGCTTATATATATTAAAATTGTCACGTTAAAACTGTATAATATGTCTTTCAATTTATTTGTTCCTTTTTATTTTTATCATTTATGTATTGTTTTTCTGTCTTTTTATAATAATGTAATATTTTATTGTATTAGTATTTATTTTTTGTAGATGAAATGTTTATTATTTTTTTTTTAAATTTACAAATGCTTGGTTTTTACTTAATATTTTTTAGCCATGAAAAAATATAAACCTTTACTGTTTATTGTTAACTGATTTTAATTGATCCATATGTTAAACATTTAGGAATTTTGAACTAAATGAAGTTATCCATTGATTCACTATGTGTGTATGAAAATTTCACAATGATTCTAGGTGCCACAAAATTTCCTACTCTTATTTTAATAAAAAAATGTGCATCCGATTTGATTGTTATGTTTAAGCGATCTTTGTGATGAACAAAAAGTTAAAATTTCTTTTTATGTTACAGCAATCTATTTTATATGTGATTTTGAATTTGCAATTGTTTAGTTTTATAGGTAAAACATAAATATTTCAATACTTTGATCCCCCCCCCCTTAATGTGAAAGCATTTGTTTTGAAGCAATATATCAGTTTAATCTAATTGTTCTTTTGTTTGTGTATGCGTGTAGAAATTCTGTGTATTTTTTAAAAATATTAGTTCCTAAATGTATTTATATTATTTTAAAGTTTTCTTTTGATCAAATATAATTTATGAAATGCTGCATAGTTATATCTAGGAATTAAAGTGTTATCAATATATATTTGACTTTAAGAATTGCAGATTTCTTTATATCTAATTTTTATTAATATTTATTATATTAAAAGTAGTTAATAAATATTAAAATATGCTTATAAATATATTTTTACTTCTATTCTTTGATTATTCAGTTTTATTGTTCAATTGCTTTAAATGTTCAGATTTATTTTATGAAAATACAATAAGATTGAATTAATTTCGTTATATTCTGTTATAAAAAAGTCTCCTAATTATTAGTTGGGATATTTAAAGAAGTATAAAATATATAATATTGTTGATATTGCTTGCTGATGTACTGATTTTTAGTTATAGTGCACATTATTTTGAGTAAATTTATTTTATGGTTGTAAATTTAATATGCTTCTCTGATTTTTTTGAAAAATTTTAATAACACTTTTTAGGGAAGTATTCCACACTAATTTTAAAGATTAGTGAATCATCAGTTGTGTATTAATTTAATTTTTTTAATGGAGTGATTTTTAGTTTACAATCTGAGCTCTTTAAATGAATAAAGTGTTTGGAAGAAAGTTTTGATTGTTAATATGTACTTTTTGTTTTTTCTTTAATTGCATTTTTTCCATTGGCCATCTATATACAATTGTTTTTAATGTGTTATGTTATTTTCTCTATTTTATTCACATTTTTAAATATTTGTTGATTGAATAAAGTTTTGCAAATAAAGACCATGATGCCATGTCTATATTTATTTCTGCAGAAGCTGAAGTTGTGTATAATTTATAGCAATTTTATTAAATTAATTTTTCTTTGCTATTTTTTAAAATTTTTTTCATCTGAAAATTATAGATTGATGACATTTCTTCTTTTTAAAACAAACTCATAATTAAAGTGTTTATTTACTTTGTATTAGTGTATTTGGTATTTACTTAAATATTTTTAAGTGAATATTTTTATGATAGTCTTCTAACATTAGTTCTTTTTTGAAGTTATTTAGCTATTCTTATTATCTTTCATTGGTTTAACTTAAAAGATGAGTATGAGAATTTTTGAAATTATTTAAATTATGATAAATGATTCAAAATTTAAAGAAAATTTATTTTTCTGCCATTTGTTGTTCTAAATATGTATTTATTTTTAAGATTTAAAAATATATATATATTGATACTTAAAATGTAGAGAGGAGTGGAGTACCTTAGTTAAAATTTAGTATTTACATTTTTTTTAATGATTTATTTGGAGGAAATTAAATTAGTTCCTACAAAAAGCTGAGTTATCTTTTTTTTTTTTGTTGCAAAATATGAAATTTGTGATTTTTTTTAATGTTTTATAGTGAAAAGTGTGGTTTTCACTATAAGAACCATAAAAGCCGCCTAACTCACCGGATCTCAATCCGATAGAACTCATTTGGGATGTCATGGGACGGCAACTCAGAGTTCAAAGACCACCAATTCGCAATATCTCGGATTTGCGTGACCGTTGCTTAAACATCTGGTACAATCTGTCTCTGGCCATCTACCAAGGACTTGTGGCATCCATGCCAAGGCGGGTTGAAGCTGTGTTGCACACCAAAGGTGGGCCAACTCGTTATTGACAGGTGATCATAATGTTTTGGCTCTTGAGTGTATATAGAATATTGATGAACAAGGTTTGTTATTGTTAACATTTATGAGATAAAAAAGAAACATGTTTTGAATTTTTAAGATATTTTGTC
This sequence comes from Trichonephila clavata, assembly GCA_019973975.1. Taxonomy (NCBI): domain Eukaryota; kingdom Metazoa; phylum Arthropoda; class Arachnida; order Araneae; family Nephilidae; genus Trichonephila; species Trichonephila clavata. The sequence continues at coordinate 6,748 of BMAO01029205.1, forward strand.
CTTTAGTATTGATTTTTAAGTGTTTATATTGTTAATAGGATTTAATTTTGCTTCCTGGCATAAGAAAGCTAATTATCTATTGCAATAAAACAAACAGCTATATTATAAGCTTTTATTTAATTTACAATGTATGTATGTAATTTGTTCGGGTGGAATCTTGCAACTCAATTTTGAAGCTGATATCTTCAGCTCATTGAGCTTAAATTTTGTATACACGTTTAGTTTTGATGACAATGCATGTTTTGACCATTTATATTCCGATATTGCAATTAATTAAAGGAATATTAATTAAAAACGTTAAACTAGTTTTGAGCGCCAACTTCGATATGTCTGCATTGTTGTAATAATGTTATTGTTACAACAATGACAAAACTTGACGTCGAAAATTGGTTTTCAGCCAAACTGGAATTTCATAACGTTGCGCTATTGACTGTATTACTTAACTTTGTCTAAAAATAATTACATTTTGTATAATGTAAAGTAATCTAATTTCTACAACGTATGCAATTTTTTTACAAATTTCTATCTATTTTCTTGGATTTAAATTCAAAACAAAAAAAGTAGAGCTATTTTTCAAGTAGATTGGTACATTGTATACCATTCTCAACGCTGCCAAGTTAAACTGAGTTGGAGTATTGTAGAAATTCTTTAAAAAATTTATCTAACTGTAATCTATGAAACTCAGACAAAAAATAATTACAGAATCGGAAAAAGATCATTTTTTTTTTTTTATATATTTTACCCATCAAAAAAAAAAAAAAAAAAAAATCCGCTAGGAAAACAATAAGAGAAAAATATTATCTAGAAATGCAGTGTATTTCAATTAAAAAAATAACTTTATATTAAAATGAATGAATTTTTTAAAAAGAAATTTTCTAATTTTAAGTCTACAAGTAATTTAAATATACCTTATTTTATCACCAGTAATCTAAACACACACTATGACATGTGTCCCTAAATTTAATTACAGATAGAATTTGTTATTTTTATTTAATTTACAATGTATGTATGTAATTTGTTCGGGTGGAATCTTGCAACTCTATTTTGAAGCTGATATCTTCAACCCATTGAGCTAAAATTTTGTATACACGTTTAGTTTGGATGACAATGCATGTTTTGACCATTTATATTCCGATATTGCAATTAGTTGAAAAGATATTAACTAAAAACCTTAAAACGCATAATTGTCTTGCCCCTTTGCGTTGTTTATTCCGCAATGCTTGGCGACGCAAAATGAATAGGAGATTTTTTTTTTGGAGTTTTGATGTTTTTAAAACAGCAATCTTTTTTTTAAAAAAAAACTCAGACAAAAAATAATTGCAGAATCGGAAAGATCATTTATTTCGCCACGATACGTACAATTTTTTTTTACAAAATAATATTTGTGTTTTTTAAGATTTTTTTTTAAAATGAGTCAAAATTGATTCGTTTTTATGAAAATGACGTCTAAATTGCTGCGCAGAAATTTTTTTTTTTGTTTATATGAATCGACATTTCGCACTAAAACAGCTCATGCTTTTCTTTTTTAAAATCAGTGATTTAAAAAATAAAACCTTTTTTTTAAAGACTTTTAAAAAAATAGTCTAAATTTTAATTAAACATTTAATAACTTTGTCATTTATGAAGATAATCTCACGAAACTTTTTTTTCCGTGTGTAGAACAATACTACTCAAGATCTGCACGAAGATTGAAAAAATTGCTTAAAAATTACGGATTTAAAAAAAATTGTGTTTTTCGTCTAATACCCTTTTCGCGAGAATTGATTCAGCTAAACCAGGGATTGCGAACCAGTGTTGAATGAGGCGAACAGGCTAAGAAAACCTGTCCAGCGATAACAAAAAATAAATTAAAAGTAAAAAAACTTTTTTAAAAACAAGATTTTATTTAAACGCGCTAAAAAGAATAAAATAAACTTTTCCATTAAAACTTTTTTTACTATCAACTTATAGCGTCATTACACAATTTATATGACATAAAAGCTTTTCACGAGATTTACCTGTGTAGATAAAAAGTAAATTATATAACTTGATCTGATTGATTTTAATTTTCAAAAATTTCAAACTAAGTAAATAAGAGTACTTAAATCTTGCGACAAGCTTTTATATCATACAAATTGTGTAATGACGTTATAAGTTGATAGTAAAAAAAGTTTTAATGGAAAAGTTTATTTTCTTTTTAGCGCGTTTAAATAAAAGCTTGTTTTTAAAAAGTTTTTTTACTTTTAATTTATTTTAATAACTAGCTTAACCCATGTTTTCGTCTCCTCTTCTCTTCCTCCTAACCATTTTAATTTATGCAATATATATTAAAACAAAAGAAGAACGTAAATGAAACTTTTGAAACTTCATATGTTTAAAGCAGTTTCCGCAAACGTTTGCAATTTCCGCCCCCCTCCTGTTGCGATGGGCTGGGTATTTAAATCGTCAATGTAGCTAACGTGAAACTTTCCTCCTGGGATATACGCTTATGTTTCTGCCTTATTTAGAGGTTCTGAATAAAACACATAATTTCATGAAACAATGGTTTTACTTATATGAGTATACATCAGTGTGACTTAACGTAAACCCCCTTATCGTAGGGCAGGGGCAGGCTTGTAGGGGGCGCAAAGCCTGCTATGTTATGGTTTTGCAATCCTTTGCATGATCCGGCTTGGGGCCAAAAACCTGACTTTGGAGGGATGTCTTAGTATTCTCAGTTACGTCACTGGTATAAATATTTTATAAACGCAATTCAATTGCGGTTTGCGCTTGTGTGCATGCAAAGAACTCATGATTGCTTCCACGTTCGGAATTGTATCGGAAACCGTAAATAGTTTTTTGGATTCAATTGAAATCAATCTTTTGTTTTAATGGTAACTAATTTTGGGAAAAGCCAGTTTCATGCAATTAAGTTGAAGCAAACTGAACTAAATAATTAATTACTTCTTCAAATCGGCATTTTTTTGTTGTTTTAGAACGATAACTAAAATTTTTCAAGCATTCATATTGACATGGCATATTCACAATTGAATTTGCATTGGTATTATGGATTTGAAAATGAATTGTTTTTCCTCATTTTTAAAGGGATATTGGAATTAAAAGTATCAAACGAAAATGGATCACGTATCCAAGTAAATTCATTAACTGGAAATTGTTTCGTGAAATGTTTTCTTCAGATCTTATCATATGACAAGAAATAATGTTTTTTAAATAATAAGAAATTTTAAATCACATTTCTTTTTTGAAATTCTGAAATACATGGAAATAAACATTAAAATGTTTCTAACTCCTTGTAAGCAAATTTGTTCCGGTCCTTATAAACTTAAGTCGTTAAGTTTTCAAAAATTGGTTATCGCCCGAGGGTCTTACCTTCTTCAGGTAAATACGGGCATCACAACCCCGAGGTATTAGTCCTTTTTCTTTCCCAAGGGCCCCTTTCACACGAAGTCAACGCATACCCATTACTCTGTGAAGCTCTAGAAAATCTTATAAATGTGTACCACATAATGTTAAATTTGCTGATTGTGATATGATAAATTTGTCTCTTATGGATTTTATTAATTAAAACAAGTAAATTAAAGCTTGAAATAATCATTAAAAGGGTATGCTTTTAATAAAAATATAAAATATACTGTGGTAGAAATAATATGAAATTTTATTTGCATTAAAATGATTTTTTATTGTTGTTGTAAATATTACATTAAAAATGAAGTTCTCTTTACATTTGATGCAGAAAAAAAAATGTCCGGTCCAATCCATACACCATATATATTACAATCTAAAATCGTTTCGAGAACAAAAGTACAAGCCACATTGTCCATTCGAATCTCTTGCGTAAAATGCGGCCTTTCTCAATCTTTCCTTGAAATCACCTTTGATGAATTTGTTACTAAGAATTGTATAAATTATACTGAAAATGCAAATAAATAAATAAGTAAAATAAATTTATTTAAAGTACTTTTAAACAATTTTGATATTGAAGAAATAATGCAGTTTCAAAATTTTAAATAATGCCTAAAACTGCCAAATTTGTGAGATATATTAAACAAAAAGCAATAAAACAAGGGGGGGGGGATTAACAAAAAAAAATTGGAAGAATGATTGTATTACCGCATTTAGTTGTTTAATTATGAATGGATAAGCCTATACTATATTGATGTTCTCACATTTTTTTCCAACTGTACTATATCCACTGCCCTCCTAAAGTTAAGGTACAATATGCTTTTTGTGTCTAATTTTGAAAATGAATAATCAAAGAAGCAAAACGTTTGGAGGGAATATGCACTAAAAAGTTTTTTAATGCGTCCTATAAATTCGTATAAGTTTGAAATATATATATATATATAAATATACAGTAAACGTCGTTCACATCCGAATCAATTGGGACCGGACACCGTCCAGATAACCGAAAACCATGTATACACTATACAAATATTGAAAATCATCACATGTGGGAAACGATCTTGAAGAAAAAGCAAAAGAGATGCAAAATGTCGCAATTTTACCTTGATTGGGGAAAATAATCACTTATTTTTCCCCAACCATTGTACACATTCGTTTTTTCAATGGAAGGTCTCTGATTCTCTTCAGCAGCAGGACAGCACTCTGATTGTAGTTCGTACCACTCCATAGCTGTTTCTAACTCAGAAAACGCGTCAGAATTTGCCACTTTCGTTGTTGTTGTCCTCGTCTTCATCCGTTTCATCGTCGACAAGGTGGGATTATTCTTGCAAGGAAGTCACAATCTCGTCATCGTTTAACATTTGCAATCCACAGTCTTCAGCATCATATGCTAACCAGGTTTCTACATCAACAAAACTCAACAATAGAGCACGTAGTATACACCTCTCATTTGGAAACAAACTGACCTAATATTCCGAGCAGATGTTTACTAAATCACACAACTGAAATTCCCCAAATATCCCTCACCTTGGGGTTTCCCGGCACTTTGGCCTCACACGAAACAACTGTTGAGCATTGCACTATTCAAAAACGTATCCAGACTTTGGTTCGGATATTTGACGCTCCGGATAATAAACGTTCGGATAAACGTCGTTCTACTGTATATATATATATATATATATATATGTACCTTACAACAACAATAAATAATTTTCTTAATAAAAATTTTTTTATGTACCTTGTTTTTATAACTATTTTCATGCATTGTCATCCACTTCTGAGCTATAATTCAAGTTTAAAATCTTTAGCTCATCGGGAAGTTAGTTTAAAATCAATTACCAAGTTCAACCCGGACAGAAATACAAGCCTTTTCGGAGGCTGCGGTTCGAGACTAGAACTTCTTTTTTTACATTTTCATGTATTGTCATCAGCTTCTGAACTGTGGTCCAAATTTCAGGTCTCTAGCGCATCGGGAAGTTAGTTTAAAACCAATTACAAAATTCCACCCGGACAGACATACAAGCCTCTTCGGGGGCCCGGGTTCGAGACTAGAACTTCTTTTTTTACATTTTCAAGTATTGTCTTCAGCTTCTGAGCTATGGTCCAAGTTTCTAGCTCATCGGGAAGCTAGTTTAAAATCAATTACAAAATTCCACCCGGACAGACAAGAAAGCGAGTTAATTAAAACATGGTAATAAAAAAAACACTCTTGATGATTACCAGCACTCTTGACCCAGTACCATTATTGAAGAAAGCAGTTCGTTACAGTTTTATGAGGAAAATTAACGGGGAAGCTTTACGAAAATGGGTTCTAATAAGGAATGTGTCAAACTCTCAACTGCGTTACATTGACAGTATCGGCATTCCATACTGCTAATTAAATTGCAGTTCACCGAAATGGGAAACAAAGATCAGATATGGAGTAACCCTTACTCCAGCTTTTACAATGACCTTTGAAAACTGGTGGAGGGGGGGGGCAACGGGTGTGTATCGAGATAATTTGAAATATAATCTGCCGAATTCAGGTCTGGAGGTTAAGCTGACCATTCTCCATTAGCTCCAAACCGTGATCCTCAGGATAGTCCTCAACAAACCCAGCTCGGTGAGCACACTCATTATCATCTATCAGAACGATTTCCTTACCTACAGAAACGGTACATGGGCAGACATATCGATCAAAGATAGCATCCTAATATCTCTCCTAGTCAGAAATCTTCCATAGAACAAGTGTAAGTCAGGGTGATCACCAAAAGGTACATGAATCGTTCTTTATTGGGAATATGAACTCATCTGTGAAGAGTACAGAAGTCAATTGCTGTCTGGTCTACGAAACGTGTTCCCTTGCACAACATACAGAGACACATCTCGGTCGATTGTACAGACGGACGCATATTCTAGACTGTACTAGAAGCCTCATTGAGATGTCTAGCAGCTTCACCTTGTCACAATCCCATTTCCACCCATCCAAATGCCTGTCACTTTAAACGAATAGAGTAAATGGCTTCTCTTAGATATTGCTAGACTCTCTCGAATATTGTCCACAAAATTACCAACAACTTTAAAGATAAACAATCGTGTATAAAACGTTCACATGAAGTTGAGAAAGTTTGATTGTTGCCCATTTTTTTCAACTTCTATATAAATATACATATCTCTAGAATATAAATTTAAATCATATATATCGTTTTCAGCCCACCGGGCAGCCAATCGGAGTCTTTGTCCACGTTAGCCTCGATCAACCAGAGAGCAGTCTCTAAGCTCTCATCCAAGCCAAAAATAACTTCCACTCCATCCTGAAGAAGAACCATAGGCACGCCTCTCGGATCTCCTCGTCACAGCCAATGGCCGTCATGCTCTACGCAGACTGCAAACCTCTACTATCGCCATGCCCACCATCGTAGAATACCAGGTTTGGGATTGAGGACTGTTACAGTCCGGATACCCTAAGAAGAACGTCCATTCAAATTATCGTTTTTTTTTTGTTGTTTTTTTTACCTTTGCATAAGTTTTTTGGAAGTTTACATCTATTCTATTACTGCAATTTTTTAATGGTGCCATTCGAAAAATATGTTGTACCTTAACATTTTGGAGTCAGTTATATATTCATACACACATGGTGTCGATGGCATTTAGCAATAGAACAGTGTACCATGTCATTAGGGCAAAAACGTCCATGAAATATTCTGATGAATTTCAAGTCATTTCGGTTTCCAAATTACCCTGACACCCTATCGAACATTTCTGGTTTATTCTGGGAAACTAATTTCGTACTGCCGCGCTGCCTTCTCATAAGGAGTTGATAAGTAGTACTGAGGTATCTTGTGTACCAAGCACTGACCAACAGGTCTGGGAATTGCAAGACTGTTGGTCAGTGCTTGGTACACAAGATATCTCAGTACTACTTATCAACTCCTTATCAAATCAATGACTCGTCGGTGTTGGCGTTTTGGAGTGCATAATGTGGTACTATAAGTACTTCATAGTAAACATCATAATGTGCCAGTAATGTCACTTCATTTTATATTACTTCGTGTAATTAATTAATAAATATTGTATTTATAATCCTGCGCAAAATATGTTACTTTAATTTAATAATAAAAAACTTTTAAAATACTTTTGATTAAATAGCATAATTTACAAAACTAGAGAACCAAGAATTTAACTAAAAATTATTCAATATATTGCTTTTTTGAGATTTAGTTAGGGGTTTTTATTATTAACTTTCTTTTTATTTAATTTTTCGGCATTAAAATAATGTGTAACCTCGATAGTGAAGGAGGATTCGTTCTCGATACTTTCCGTTCCGTAAGCACACAGCCTACTCCTAGGCCAAAATGATCACTTTAGTCCAGAGGCAGTGAGTATTTAATATAAGAACCACTGCCACATATTCCCCTACTAGTGAGTCGGTAAGGCGAACGAACGATATCGTTGTTATGGCGAGCGTGTGAGCTGTTGCGTAACTATGTGACGGCTTGCTGGTTGCGTCATTCGTGCGAGAGGGCTTGAAGGATGCGTTATGAGTAAGACGGCTTGTTGATTACATCATGTATGAGACGGCTTTGGTTGCATTTGCGGTGGATCGATGGCGCCACAATTGCTGCGCGAAGGTTGCGTTTGTTCGAAGTTCCCCAGGGTCACCAATGAAGGAGAATCATTCTCGGTACCTTCCGTTCCGAAACCACACACCCTATCCCTAGGCCAAAATGATCACTTCAGTTAAGAGGCAGTTAGTGTCTTATATAGGAACCACTGCCACAGATTCATTATGAGGTATAGTTGAAACTGTTGCATATTAAGTAGAATTGTCTGAAATCCTTATGATTGTGTTGTGAAACATAGAAAAATAAAACTCCGGCTCAAACATTGTCCTCGTCACTTGAATGCATTTTGAAATGTGGGGTTTGAGGACGGGTAGTTATTATGTTGGCTTGGCACTCGCACACACGACATTATTATAAAAATTTACAGCTTAAATCAAAATATGATGAGCAAACTTATAATAGATTACAACTAGAATGACAACTAGTTGCATTTTATTAGAGTTAAATCTTTAGCCTACTATTTTAATTTTGTTGAAAGTTTTTGCAAAAAAGTCAATATAAAATGTTAATGTATTAACAAAACCCCGTATAAGAATAATAGAGCTACAATCTGGTGCAGCCATTAAATTTTTATCATTCTCCCCCCCCCCTTTACTTTGATAAGTTAAGGTATTTTTCTAGATTCTAGTAAAATCTATCTGCCATTTTTTTGTCTCATTGTAAGAGGAAGAAATATTTGTTTTGACGCAAAAATTATTAGAATGGTACGACATTACATTTACAATTACATTTATATAGATAATTCAATTCACATCTGTATGATCTTAAGAGTAATGAACTCTTCTTGTAAGGGAGGAATAGCAAAGAATTCACCATGGAAAAAGTCTTGATTATCTCAAATAATTTTCACAAATTTCATTGCTATTTTAATGAATGGCATTTGCAACTCACACACAAATAATTTTGCATTCAGCAATATTTAGTAATATGCAACCGTAAAAATCTGCATATTTTTAATTCTCTCATTTTTTCAGTTTGAGAAATACATATAAGATTAAAATTTTTACTAGGTTCTAATGTATCTACTTGTAGTACTGAAAATCAACAGTTTCATTATATTTCTTTCCCTTTTTTGTGGTAATGTTTTGGTAAAGTTGCTACGGTATATGGATTGAAAAGGTGAAGTTATTTTCTGGAAGGAAACTACAGCACACTCACACACATATTTTATTTAGTTAAGAAAATGTTATGCTATTTTTTTATTGTTATTGGTTATTAGTTTGCTTGATCTTTTCGAACGGATAGGCGAAATAAAAGACATATTAATATAAGAACTAATAAAAATCGTCCAAAATGTGAATATCTTTAACAATTCAAAATATGTTTTCTGTTTTAGTATCGAAAAATGGGATCTATTCACGGAATGCAAAAGATGTTGCAGTTAGTAATAAGAGTTTTGAACCACAAATGATAGAAATTTTAATTTTGTTAATTAATTTTTGTTGTAAATTTAATTATTGTTGAGTTTGCTATTTTAATCAAATAGGGTTTTTTTGGCAGTAGTTTTCTCCAGATTTTCCTGATCATACAAGTTCCCAAGAAAGTAGAATAAATAAATTTTGCTTTGATATGAATATAAAATTTCGGTTTTGTATTGCTTACATTAAATAATGCGAAACAGAAGTTGATAAAATTGCAAGTAATGGAATAGATTTAAAAGCACAAATTCTGATGTAAATTTGCACAATTGCTTTTAGAGTTTCACAAAGCCCTTAGCGTAAAATACTCACTTTACCAATATATACGTCTATAAGCTTAGTTATTATTTTTTATTTTCTTTTTGTAAGTAATAAAGTCCAAATTTTCTTAATCACTCAAACTACCCGATGGTATGGTGTGGAAGTTAGGAGATGAGGTTCAACTCAGTGACGTCATTGTTACTTGACCACGGTTCAAAATTGCGATGTCCATCCCAGTGGCCCTCGTGTTGCTTTATATATAAAAGTGACGTTAATAAACACCCCTCACTCGCATGAGCTACATGAAATTATTTTAATAATCCATGTGGAGTTTATTTCGTAGAAAATAAGTATATTTGTGATCAGATAATTCAATTGTTTTATTAAACACTTAATTTATTTATTTAAATACTATTGCAAAAAGGTCATGTCAACAACTTTAGTAAAAAGTCGCCAAATGTGCTAACCTCCTTCTATGTGAAATGTTTCTGATTAAAAAAAAAAAGACTTTTTTTTACAATAATCAGAGAGTTTGAATTTGCATTAAATTACACTCAAACGTATCAGTGCTTTTCAAACGCTTTTATCTTTAATTTGCTCAACAAAACAAAAAAAAAGTGTCAGATATTCTTTAAAATACTTTCACTAGCTCCGTTTGCTTTTGTGTGTGCTGTTGATTAGATAAAGATGAAATCATGTTCATTTTTATTCTTTTACATTCCATAGATAATTCAAGATATCAAATTTTCGCTTCATAAGATTAAGCAGAATAATTCAATACAAAATAATACTATAGCTGAGTGGGATAGAAAAAAAAAATTAAATCATCGTTGCAGTGTTAATTGGTAATCGATATAAAAAAATTATCTTTTCTATATCATACAAGTTAATTTGATGGATTTTTTCAAATGAAATATAAATGAAATACTTACAGTGATGAAACATCCTTTTCCAGGGCAGCCATTTTTGATGAATTATCGGAAAATTGACAAGCTAATCTTTCCAAGCAATGATTGTTGGAACTGAGCATTCCACTGCACTGTAAATACGATGCCATAACTTGATCATTATAGTCTGCTTTAGGACTCATTTGTTTCAAATATTTATGAATTATGTCTAAATCACGGACATCTCGTTCTCTCGAACTATTTTCATCTGATGTCACTTCCCATTTCGAAGAATTAAGACTGACCGTTGATTCAAGCATATCCAAAACTGCTTCACGCCTACTTCTTCCTTTCACCATTCCTTAAATAAATTTTATATCACATCATAAAATTAATAAAAACGAATTTCAGGATGTAAATAAAAGGATAAGTTCATATTTATAGTATTGTATAGATACATTAAAATGCTATTTATATGAAAATGCTAACTAAGCAGTGCCTTTTATCACCACTTGCCTTCGAAAGTCTGCGTACAGGCAATCATATCTCACGTGTTTATGCTATAATTACTATTAAAATCTCACTTTAGAAAATCAACATAGCTGTCAGGGATTTTTCAAAATTTCCTTATTCAAACAGCAGCAACAAATTTCACCTTAACAAGAAAAAACAAGAATGACCACCAAATAATCACAAATCATCCGCGCCAAAAGTCTGCGTACACTTACAAAATCGAGCTTTTAAAGACCTTTCATTGTAAAATAATTGCACTAAATCATGTTTTTAAATAACTATAAGCTTATATTTTACGATTTATTTAGGATTTGAGATTTGAAAACTTTTGTGGCTCCATTGGCAGGCAACAGAATAGAGATCGATATATTATTTAAAGAAAAATCATCAGAAATATTCAGAAAAAGGGGAAATTTTTAAAGAAATTGCTGGAAACTGTTAATAGGAGACATTTATTGATTCAAAAACTGTTTATAAACTACAAACCAACTAAAATTTTAACGTCCACGACAAGATCCGGCCGCCCATTTGCATTGTCATTTCGAGAATCTTGCTTTGTAATACGCTTTATGAAAACAAATCCAAGACTATAAGCTTCACAAATAGCTAAAAGTGTGGCTGAGATCTTGCAAAAAAATGTGACTAACCACAATTCAAAGGGAACTGAAAAAGGATGATTATCATGGCCGAGTTGCACTCAAGAAACCATTCATCTCTTGAGTGAAAAGAGCTAACAGAGATCTTTGACAAAAAAAACCCATCTAAATAGGACACATAATTATTCGAAAAACGTAATATATTTAATTAAAAGTATTTTGTGTGTGTGTGTGTTTTTTTTTTTGTAATTTGGCATCAAAAAGATCAAAAATATGCCTGCAAAAATTCCTGGACAGATCTTAAGAAAGAGAATCCTTTGTCGACTATCAAACATGGAGAAAGAGGTGTAATGTTTGAGGGTGCATTGGAAGCCTTTTGGCTAGTAATCTGGAATTTATTTAATCAACAATGTACAAAATTGCGAAATTAACTTATTGAAGCAAAATATCAGGAAAGTGCCAAAAACTTGTGGTGAGATGATTTTTACTTTCAGCGGGTACCGAGCAAATATGCTCCCACTGTAAAGTCGTGGCTGTTCTGACATGTCCCAAACCAATCCGGTAGGCCATCTTAGTCCCCAGACCTAAGCACAACACAGCATTTATGGGATTTACTCGAGTGTAATCAGGGAAAAAGTAATAACATCCAAGGAAATGCTCAAATCTGTCATAGTAGAAGATTGGAACAAAATATCCGCCGATGAGACGACTGAGCTAGTTAAACCCCTGCCAAATATGATGAGAGAGTTTTAGAAAGAACGGAATAGCTTAAAAAATATTAATTTTTAGTTATAATCCATTATTGTAAAGGTTTTTTCCAGTGTACGCAGACTTTTGACGCACACGATATGTCTTGTTATGAAGTTATAAATATTTGTATTTTTTTTTAAGTAACATTCAGGTGATTGTTGCTTATACTATTTGAATTAACAATGTTAGATGAATCAATAACAAATAGTATTGCTTCAGAAAGACTTCATTAATTAGCGATTTTTGCATGAATATGAAAGATGATCACCATATACGCAGACTTTCGGAAGCAAGTGTATGTTTAGTATATATATTTTTTTATCAACAGTGAGACATTTAAATTGAAACATTCTGCAACGGTTTTTCTATATTTTATGAAAGATATTTACATAAAACTTTTACGCATCACCAACTAGCACAGCTTTTGCACATTAATTATAAAATATTTTAATTCATAACTGGTTGCATTAGGCCCACCGTTGCCGAGTGGTTATGATCGCGAACTCGTGGCCGATGTTATTTTTGCCAAGTTGGGGGCTCGAATCATAGAGCCGTTGACGACTTTCCGAGAAGAAGGGCGGATTCACTTTAAATTTGTCGTGGCTTAAGTCTTCATGGTGGCTTAGTGAGGCGTGGAAGTTTGGAGAGAGAGGGGCCATCTCAGATTTAACCTTCTTCACTTGACCACGGCTTAGAAATACGAAGTTGGCCTCCAACAGTCTTGCTGTTGCTTCGAAATGTGTCGTTAAAAAAATAAATATTCAATCTATAAATTAGTGCTGCAATATCGGGACAATTCAAAACGATCGGTGATTAAAATGCCGAATATCAAATACATGAATCAGTTATACATGGAATGTATTTTATGCTAAAACACTGATTTCAGTTTTCATAGAAATTATTGTCTTTATTTTAGAGTATTTGCTAATTTTTGTTAAACTTGTTCTACCATAAGATGTTCTGGACTTTTTTAAATCTGATCTCCTACGCTCCTTAAATGCGATTTAAATACCTTACCATTATTATAACACCCTCTTTTATTTTGTTTATACAGCATGATAAAAATGTTACAAGAAAATATATTTAGAGAAGGTTATAATATTTTGTAGAAGAGAGAGAGAAAATAGCCATAAAAAGTATTATATTTTTTGCCTTAAAAGTTTTTATCTTGCATAAGTTTAATTCTGTATCTTATGATTGAAGTAGCATTAACGACACAGTTTAATAAGAAAAAAAGATTGAAAATTATTATCTAATTAAATTATTCACTGTTCGAACATGACGCCCTCTAAGTCAAGAAGCCAGTTGTGGAACTCGAAAATATAGGCCAGGCAAATGACATTGTTTAGAAAGGCATCATACCTATTTACGACATCATTCCATGAAAAATAAAATCGGGATTCATCGGGGGTATTGACAGCTCAATGAATTCCCGTGGCTGCTTAACGTGCAGCCGTCCCTATAATCTGCTACAGATTTTTTAGCTGTTGATAGAATGCCAGCTCAAGTAGCTTTGAACATCATATACAGTCTCAAACGAGTCTCGATGACCCATCCAGGAATCTCACTTGCCAGTACAATCTGCTATTAGGGTTTCTGATTTCGCGGGTTTTTCCATTTCCGGGAAATCTAGGTAACGTAATTGTCCCTCCAGGATTCCCAGATATACATTAATTTTTCAAGAAACATGAAAACATATTATTTTTATTTGGCATCAATAATAATTACATAAAATAAGGATACATATAAACCAATTAATGTATTCAGCTAAAAAAAATCTAAATATTTTAATTATTCCTTTTTAAAGTATGATTTGAGAAAACACAAGGAATCTAAGCATTTTTTCAGCCTAGTTCTTGGCTTTATTCTGAATAACCTGCTGCAGAAAATGCTCTTCTCTCTCCTCAGCTTCAGCTGAAGTCTTAGGAATTCTCTTCAAAGCCTCAACCAGTTTCATGTTTGAGGGTCTATTTTCAGTTATTTATTAATCAATCTTCAATCACAATTATTTTTCTAATGTTGCTACTAAGATATACATATATAAATGCTTGAAAATTTATTTACTCTGGAATAACGATCACGTACGTAAAAAGTATAAATTCTTGCATTTAAGGAATTTTGTTTCTGTAACTAATTTATTGTTTATGAAACTGCTATATTTTTGTTACATAAAATAACTAAATAGTAATATAGAATCTCACAAAGTTTTGGTTAAGAGAATTACAAATAAGAAAAGTTGTGAGATTTTTTAAAAATATTCTCCTCCAAGCAGTTTTGGGATTCAATCGATTCTTAAAACTGCTGATTCAATTTAACAGTTTATAATGAAGACAAGTATCTGAAAAATAATTTTTAAAACAGAAAATTAAATAACTAACAATTTTAAGAGTAAGTACTTATGTTATAACCTTAAATAAAGATATCAGAATTTATCAGAATAGTCGTGCTGGTAGCCTACGAAATGATGCTCCTTTGAAAACTAAGATACTTTTGGTTAGCGATGTTCGACAGACAGGCAAGAACTGATCAAGAAATATACGACTTTTCCTACGACAAGCTGTGAAAATTATCCCAACTCTACATCTCTTATTACATCTAATCCACTACTGGAAGACATTTATCCTTCCAAGGAATTCGGGTAAGCGATCGTAAATTCCACCGTGTTGTCAGCTAAAATTTATATCGGAG
>BMAO01029206.1:0-21941 GCA_019973975.1 Trichonephila clavata
ATAATCACATTTAGTTCAGGCATTTAGTAAAGTGTATTTTTTCATTATTTAAATACTAGTATAATTATGTAAAGATTTCTTAATAGTTTTTAATCTGTGTTAATTCTTATTCCAATTTCACACCAGTAATATTTTCACATAAAAGGTATTGTGATGCAAATAACAAATAATATTTTTAAAAAGCTGGGGAGAAAACGATTTAAAAAAAAACTTATATAAACTTGAAATTATATTCTCGTCGTCAAGGGGTGAGTGTTTATTAACCTCGCACTTTGAAACTACACTAAATGTATTGGCGGCGGACCACGCCAACGGGAGTTTCTCTATAAGGAACACGTACTAACAAATATATTGCTGAATATAATAGGAAATATTTAGTTCCAACTATCTCTATTATAAATTTACAGATTTAAGATATGAGTATAATAAAACAGAATAAGCACATTTTTGAAGAAAAAAAATATTTTGAATGAATTAGCAATTAAATAAGATTTTTTATTATTACATTTAAATTTTAAAAAGAGCTGCTCTAACACGTATTTTATTACAATCATTATAAATTACTTACCCAGAGTTTAAAATTTATTCCAGAGAATTACAAAGTAATAAAGCATTCTAACGTGAAAAATACTACAATATTAAATTAACCATCTCTGAAATTTTATTTCTTCCACTTGTATTTGGGAAGAATTGGTACCATAAAAATAAATTACAAATAAAATAAGTGAATTACGGTATTCTTTTGAATCTAAGCCTTACCCCAGTTCTGAACACGTTTTCGTGATAAAATAAATTGAGCATTTTCCCCCATTCGATGGATTTCCACCCCTTCGATTCTAAGCCGCACCCTATGGGGTTTAGTTTCGAACAAATATGGTAATAGGAAACACATCGAAAAAGATATCACTAAAAAAGGAATTTCTTAAAAGTTTTTCTTTAATTATTTTTAACACGCTTTTATAAGTTTCACTTGTATATGTAACGGAATCTTTTAATTCGATTCTTACCCATTTTAAAAAGTCAGGTTAATTCAAAATTTTGCACACTTGTCAAGGACCGATGACAATACAATAACTTCATAATTTTGCTCCATTGTCCTCACCAGAATCATCAGAAATAACGATTTCCAGATTTGGCGACTAATTCCATATACCACTTCCATATTCAATGACTTATTGCATATACCATTTTCAGATTTGGCGACTAATTCCATATACTATTTCCAGATTTAGTGACTAAAAGATTAAGGTAAAACCCTAAAAGCGAATAGACTTGTGGTTAATTTAAATAAAATAAACAAAAAAAGTGTTCCTTCCTTATGTGAGAAAGAAGATGGTGTGTGTGTCAGCAATTTCTTACCATAATATAAACAATTGTCTAGTTTTCTGAAAGTAGAAATAAAAATAAGACTAGTGCATATAAAAACAATAATTTATATTCTAACTGCTAAATATTTTTTTATTTTTATAAAGCAATTCGCTTAGAAGTGATGATACGAATTAACATTATTGCAAAACATTAAAAAGGTGATAATACGATTGACACTTAATATTTCTCGTTAACACACTTTTATTAGTTAGACCTGTATCTATAGAGACTGAATCTTTGAGATATAACGATACGGGACTCATCCGAGGCCCCGTGAACGGAGAGAATAAATACCTTTCAGACCCGTTAATTAATATCCATTGAAGAGCAAGCCTAATTCCAGCAGCCATGTAATCCCGGCTCCAAATATCAAATTCAAGAATATATTCAACAATGAATAAATGATAGTTTAAAAAACTAAAGAAACACGCTTTTATTGTAGATCGAACTAAAAAATTAAAAATAATTTATAGTTTTTTAAAAAAACTAAAAAACGCGCTTTTTTAGTGAATCGAACTAAAAAGCAAAAAATAATTCTTAATATAAGAATAAAATGATGAACGAGAAAATTGTCATTGGGGTACTTTGTACTATATTTTTCATATACTATGTACTATATTTGTACTATATAACTCAGCATTTTGGAATAGAACTCTAGTAAGAAATTATAATAATTAATATAGAGTATCTTACGCTTTTACCCCAATGACATTAATTTTCTCGTTCATCATTTTATTCTTATATTAAGAATTATTTTTTACTTTTTAGTTCAATTCACTATAAAAGCGTGTTTTTTAGTTTTTTTTAAAAACTATAATTTATTAAAGTGAAACAAAATAATGATGGAAGATATTGCCTCTGAATTTATATATGTGTATTTATAAAAAATAAATACACTGCAGTGTATGCGCTAGAAATTAAATCTTCCTGTAAGTCGCCGATGTGTCTGAAATTACTCCCTCTCGTTGCAATCTATTTCAACCATTGTGCCAAGTAATCAGCCTGGGTAGTGATAATAAGCTAAAATATATTTTTTTAAATGCTTCAAAATTTTGTTACCTGTAAGCAGTTTTAACAGCAAATGTTTGCTAAAAATTCTACATGAAATTATCTATTATTTTGAATTTTATATATAATAGTCTAAAATACTCACTCAAATATTCTAGAATGCAAACATTCTGAAGGTTAAAAAAAAAGTAAATTTATTTACTAAATTTGTCATTCAAGAAATACATTTTTAAAATATTTTAAATCTTTAAAAAAAGTAAAATTACCGTTAATTTCTCTCAGGTCAAAAATTAAAATAGTAGCATCAAAACTAAAATTGACCTAAAAATTTAAAAAATTTCATAAAAAAAATGTATTTAAAATAGGGTTTTCAGTAAGAATCCGAAATCCCGGGATCAAAATAACTAATCCGGGATTTAATTTTTGTCTGAATTGTATTTTGGAATTTTTTTTCTCATAAAAATTCTGTAAGAATTTAACTTTTAGAAAAATTATATATATTTTTTATGAATTATGTACATAGAATTTTTTTGTGCAATTATTTTTTTAGTATGGAAAAATATGTGCAAAAAATAATCTAAAAACGGAACAATTTTTAAACTCTGTGTACTAGACACATTTTAATTTTTTGCATTTAATATTCAGTTTGCAGAAAATATTAATTAGAAGCTATGTCCTTTTTATATCAAGAGGTGAGAGTTATAGGTATAAGCATATTTTTCAATACAATCGAATTCTTAATGCTAGGGCTTAAATATAATAATTTATATATGTATACATATAAACAGTACATCTTTATACGTCATGAAATAGCCGGTGAAGCGGGTGGGTAACGGCTAGTAATACACTCATGGATAAAAAAATTACACACCAAGAAGGAGTCGTCAAAATGAAATAAAATTTTACATACGTAAATGACTACTTTGATATAAGTAAATGATCAGAAAATCAAAGAAAAAGGCAAAAGAACGGGGGATTTAATACCCTATTGAACCCCCTCTAGCGAGAATGCACGATGTGTGATGATCGGGCATTGAGACATACAAGTTCTCTATGATGTCTTGAGACATTTCGTTCCATATTTGCTGTAACCTTGCCTCTAGTTCATTCAAACTCGTGGGATGCCCAACTTCCCATCCCAAATGATCCCAGATATGCTCGATTGGAAACAAATCTGGGGATCGGGAAGCCCAAGGAAGAGTAGTAACAGTGCGGAGACAGTCTTGTGACACCCCTGCCGTGGGAGACCGAGCATTGTCTTGTTGAAAAATGGCTCCTGGGAGCCGTTGCATGAGTGGCAACACATGTGTTTGCAGGAAGTCATGGACATATCGCTGGGCTGTCATGGCGCCACAGATCAATACTAGGGGTGACGGTGTATTGTAGGCAATGGTACCCCATACCATCACACCAGCTGTGGGAGCGGTGTGTCGCTGTAAAGCAGGATTGAGGCGTTCACCACGGGGTCTCCACACACGAACACGATTGTCATGATTGCATCGATGGGTGGGCGTCAAGGGCAGCACACGTAATGGGCGCCGCGATCCCAAATGTCCTTCAGCCAGGCGCCTTCGTATGGTTCGAGAAGACACAGGGGCCCCTTGTGAAGGTGCTACCTGTGCCTGAATGGCGGCCGATGAAGAAGTTGGCTGTACGTGTGCATTTCTCACAATGTGGCGGTCTTCTCGACGACTGCTCTGTCGAGGGCATCCTGAGCTTGGTCTTCGTGTAAATGACCTCTCTCGGGTCCACTGGTCCCAACACCACCTCACATCACACTCAGAGTGGCATACTTAACGAACTACTCGCCTAGCTGACGACCCAGCTTCCATCCTGCCGATGATTCTCCCCCTCTCAAACTGCGACAGCTGCTCTTATTGTCTTCAAAAACGGCGTAATGACATTTCTACCTCAGCGCTTCCTTTGTAAACGATTCAGCACACTCAAACAAGCTTTGGTTACCTGTTTTATACTCCACGGAGAGCGACGTTAAACGCCCTCTACCGGCTATACGTAATGCGCAATCACGCTGCATTTCTAATCATTTGCATATCTCCCCGACATGTACCTTAATGCCAAGTTTCGTTATGATCTCGCAATTATTTCTTGGTGCGCTAATTATTTTGTCCATGAGTGTGTATAAATGAAGTAATATATGAATACATGTTTTGAATGTGTGTTATTCTAATATAATTTTGCTTTAATACTCCTACTAAATCTTAATTATCTCAAGATTCTACAGAACTTCGTATAATGGAGAAAATATATCTAAGAACTCTTTTCCTGTTAATATATGAAAATAATGCTCTAAGTAAAAAAATAATAATAAATTGAAATAATCGATTTTTTAAAAGTTTTATTGATTTATAAACCATCTAGTTTCTAAATGTAATGTAGAAATTAATTAAAATAATTTAAAATATTAAGGTAACAGGTTTGGAAGCATTACTAATTAAAAACAATTTAAAAGATCTATAATGGTTATTATTTATATGTTTTTTAATTTTTTTTCCTCATAAGTTCTGTTCTAAGTTGTTCGTTGCTTTTATGCAGATTCAGTATATAATTCACATTGTAAAAGTTTTAAATTATATTTTTATGCCTCTCAAATGGCTAAAAGAATATGTATAATATTTAAATATTCATTTGGGGAAATATTCTATGTTCTCTAATTATTCGAAAGATTAAAAGTCGTACAATTTGCGCATTTGTATTTTAAAAATGAGCTTTTTTTCTTCTTTTTTCTTAGTTAAATAACTTTTTTGAAGCATTCTGTGTATTATATGCTGCCTTGCCTTTTTGAGTTATGAAATTCAGCTGAATTACTTGGTAAAGGGTAAAATCGGAGAGAAAATAGATAAGAATTATTTTTAAAAGAGAAAGGATAGCTGCTATAAAAACTCTTTTTTTTTCAATTAAAATATAAATTCAATAGTTAATAAATTAAAGTCTTGACACTATCTCACTTCCAAATTCATTTTTGTCCTGCTTAATGTATTTTAAACAGACTAGCTAGTGATAATTCTCTGTAATTGACTCTTGAAGATCATGTTTACCGGGGCTCACTTGTTCTGAAATCAGGAATTGGGGTTGCAGTAGAAAACAGTTGCAGTTAGTTCATATTCTGAATTCGAAAACATTTTTCTTTTTTGATATTACAGTGACTATGCTACCCTGAACGCTGGCAGAAGTGTATCGTCGCCCAAGGGGACTACTTTGAAGGTGGATGTGCTTCGGTGCTGTGAATTGTTCAGGGTAAAGTTTTCTACCCCTTGGCCCCGAACATTTGGATCATACTGCGTATAAACTTTCGATCGCCGCGGCCCTCCCTCCTTTATGTATCGGCCGGACTTCGTTGACCCCTATGACTTTGAACACCCTTCCCTGACTCTTAACACATGACTGAGGGATTTAACGGTTCCTCAATTATCCCAAGACTCCTTCTGCTATTTTTTGAAAATATTGCGTTATACCATAGGTTCCCAACATGGGTGATAACGCCCCCTTGTGGGCGTTTGAGGTTTTCAGGGGGGCAATAAGAGACTCAGAGAAAATTAGGAGGGATTGAGATGGCATGGAGGAGCTTGGGGAGTTTAACCGAATATAGTCTAAAAAAGACTTAAAAAAAAAACACGCTGACTATGTACTATGCATGCATTTAAATCATTTCTATATCCCGTACGAAAATTCCCATATTCCGGTAGTTCGGGAAATGGATGAAAAACTTATAGATTGCACTTTACATTCAGATCTACATTAAATTGATTGATATAGTGCATTTAATTTCTGAAGTGCACGAGTTGTGAGCAGTAGGGAAAATGTTTCGTCCACTGCATTTCATTACGTATATTATCCAAGAAACATAATTAAATATGTTAACCAGGGATTAACGTGCGATTCTTTAATGGCTGAAACTATCAATTTATATTTATATTGAAAGCAATAGTTTATTCTGAATTACTTCGTATCAAACTCCTACAACAATACATTTTATAGTGTATCATTCTGAAATTTGTTGGGTGACCACGGTAGCCTGTGGTCATGGTCACGGCGGGCGTGTCATGAATTCGAGTCCTAGTATCATTGAAGACCCACTGTGTAGAGGGGACTGATGCACGTTAAATCTGTCTAGGTTCAAAGTACTCACGTTGGTGTGATGTGAAAGTTAGGAGAGGGGTGTGCCAACTCAGGTGTGTCGTTCTCGTCACTTGAATGTGGTTGAAAATTACGTGATCCGTTGCCAATAGTGCTTACTATACCTTCAGTAAAAAATGTAAACTCATTTTTTTTATAAGGCTGAATGCGATGGTGGTTTTGCTTCCTGGGGACCGATTTGTAGCTTTAAATCAGGGTCGGCAATCTATAGCACGCGTGCCACATTTGGCACGCAGTACTATTTTCAGTGGCACTCTCTACACTACTGTACAAATTTGTCAATTTTTGAGTGGGTGGAAGTTGATATTTGAAAAACATCTTCAGAATTATGTTCATTTACGGAATTACGAAAAAATCTGAAAGATAATTCTAAAAATATTTTCTAAATTATTGAATGGCCTTTGCTAGAGAGATTTAATGGTTTGAAGAGAGAAAATCGCATGTATTCTGCTCTCCGTTTTTAGTTCTACATATCTATTGAACAAATTTTTTCTCATGTGAAAAATATTTTTAGTCCACAAAGAAGATGTTTAACAACTGAATTTTCGGAATCGCTGCAGAGGCTTGGTTAGCATTAAAACATTTATTTATTTTTTATTTAACGATACTGAAGGGAAATATTTATATTTGATACTGTTTATTTCTTTTAATAAATATGTTTAAAAAATGTATAATGTATTGGCAATTTTAATTTTTTACTTTATGTTGAAGGAATAGCATTTTATGTTGTTTAATTCAATTCCTACTATTAGCTCACACCCTATATTTGTGTGCATATATATTTATCTTGTTCAAATTTTCAATCGTTAATAAAATTCTTTCTATTCATCCAATCAAGTTCAAATAATTTTTTTCAAACTTGTAGTGGATGACACAATTACCGGTTTTTGATGCCAAAGATTTATCTCTATTATTGTAACAATGTAACTGTTAAAACAATGACAAAAGTTGGCGTCGAAAACCGGTTTTTCAGCCAAACTAACCAAACCGAGTGTGCATTGTTACAACAATGCAGATAAATCATGCTCTTTTTTCAATTCCTGCTATTCACTATCTCACTATATATATATATATTTCTATCATGACTATAGTTATCTTAGGTTTATAATATATATATATATATATACTGGTGTCCAAAAGTTAAGCATAAATTGTAAAATGCGAAAAACATGGAGTAAATATTCGTAAATTTATTCCAAATTTCTTGCGGATATTAATTGGGTGAAGAAGAAACATTGGGTTTATGCAAAACTTTTAAGTCGACTACGTCCTGCGCGAAACACCGGCGCATGTCGGAACGCGGAGAAACCTATTCACGCAGCATAGGCAGTTCAGACAAGTTTCGTAAAACTGTTGTGCGAAGGAACGTTGTTAACCATCAAACAAGGCGAATGATGGCACAAAGACGCCTATTGGACATGTTTACGAAAGGAAGAATCGTTAGAATGCTGGAATCCTCACGATCACAAACCGAAGTATCTCGAATTCTGAATGTGGACCAGTCTGTGATCTCAAGACTGTGGCAGAGGTTTCAAAGAACGGGAGATGTTACCCGGCAACCAGTATCAGGTCGAACAAGAGTCACAACCCCTCGCCAAGTCCGATATCTGGTAATAAGTGCGCGACTTCAGAGGGGCAGTACTGTCAGAGCTCTGGGTTCGGCGCTCACAGTCGCCACAGGAACACGAATTTCGAGACAAACTGTTTACAGGAGACTTAATCATGCTAGCCTGTATGCCAGAAGACCAACAGTTTGCATTCCCCTGACGTCTGCGCATAAACGCGCTCGTTTGAACTGGAGTTTGAAACATCGACATTGGAGTGTGGGAGAGTGGGCCAATGTGATGTTCAGTGACGAGTCCCGGTTTAGTCTGAATAGTGATTCTCGGCGGGTAACGATATGGAGAGAACGTGGAACACGTTTTGAACTAAGAAACATAACGGAAAGACATCATTTTCCATCAAGGGGAGTAATGGTATGGGCAGGCATCATGATGGATGGTCGCACAGACCTCCATTTCTTTGACACGGGGTCTGTGACTGCTCAAATATACAGAGACGAAGTTCTTGAGCCTTATGTTCGCTTGTTTCGAGGTGCTGTCGGTCCTGACTTCATATTCATGGATGATAATGCGCCATGTCACCGAGTGGTGCTGATTGATGACTTCCTTGAAACGGAAAACATCCAGCACATGTCGTGGCCTGCGAACTCCCCTGATTTAAATCCTATCGAGCATGTATGGGATATGTTCGGTAGACAAATTGCAGCCCTTTCGCACCCACCCAGCACCGTTACAGAACTGAAGAGAGCTCTCCAAGAAGCTTGGAACCGTTTGAGCCCACAACTCATTCATCATCTCATAGTAAGTATGTTAAATCGCTGTGCAGCGTGCCTGGTTGTCAGATATGACCACACGCCTTATTAAACTGCAGCATCAGTATTTTATTTAATGTTTTCTTTCATTTTTTCTTTAAAGTGTGAATCCTTGCTATGCTCAGTTTTTTTTTCCAAAACAGCTACTTTGGATAATAAAATTAATTATTATCATTCTTTTGATTTGCTTCCTTATTTTATAACCATTTTACACTCGCATATCACGTTTCCCGCCATTCTGATTTACAGTTCCTTCTTTATTCACATAATTATCAATTATGCTTAACTTTTGGACACTAGTGTGTGTATATATATAAACTACTTTTTATTCATCCATTCAAAGTAGGAATTGACTTAAATTTTTTTTATATTACTTGTTTTTGTTAATAAATTACTTTAAATAATACAAAATTAATATATAATAATAAAACTATAAATCGATATTATATTGACCTCTCTATTCTATAACTCTGCATGCATTATCGTGGGAATCGAATTGTTTCAAATAGGGCTTACTGTGTGGTACGCTGCATCTTATTGTTAGATTGATTTGACATGCCTACAGCTAAAAGGTTGTCGACCCCCGTTCTAAGCCCTTTCCGGGTGAGATCGGTTCCTTTGGTATTTCCTCCAATATCCCTTGCATTGTTTTACTCGTAGAGTGCTGTGTTAATAAACGTTCACTCGCCAATTCTAAAATTGTAACTTGGATAGATTTTATATTTTTATGTGAACGAGTTTGATTTATTGCAAACATTATCAGAACCATATTTGGTGAACCTTACCTGTGTTCTATAAGTTTGTTATATTTATATTTCTAACTATTAAAAAAAAATTATGAATTGCAAAACTTTCCGTGCACAAAACTACTGAAAAACATTGATTTCAGTACAGCGCAGCTGCGATGTCACACGAAACGAAGTTCCTGCTTGAAGTCAGTTGAATACAGGATATCTTAATTATTTTACAGATCACTTTACTTATATTCGGAGAAAAATATTGTATTATAGTAGACGTATTGATTGAATAAAAATCTGAAATAAAATTGAAATTTATATATTATGTGACGTTTGTTTTTAGAAATTATCTTCTTTCGGAAACCCCGTATGAATTATTTTCGCTTAATATTTATACATTTATATTGTGAAAGGGCGAGGGATACTTTTTTGTTATGCATATTTGTGTGTGCAATTGAAAATGAATACTATTTAAATTGCAGTGAATTTTTTGAACGGATACTCAAATTTTGCTTGCTTATTTTGAATCTTGCTGAAGTATTGGGAAATCAGGGTTTTGAGACTTTAAATATCTCAAGAAAACTTGTATTCTTGAGTTCATGTGTAGGTTTGCGTGTAAATTTAAAAATAGTTAAGTAATACATTTACATTTCTTATACAAACTCGTTTTTTTCTATGGATGCTTATTTTAAACAATTGGAGATAAAAAAAAAAATTATGTGAACTATAGAAAAATCTTTATTATGTATTGCAATTTATTTAAAATTTGTACATTGAGCTGTCTGAGGCAAAATATATTTGGTATATCTAGAAATATCTGATTTTCTAAATTTTTTTCTTCTTTCCTTCAGAAGTCTCTGTTGTCGTTGCCGCCATATCTGAAAGAGTTTATTTAAAAAACAGTTTAGTTTAATGCAATATTTACTTTATTAATTCATTTTTGTTTATTTGCACGTTATAACTTTTTTAGTAGAATCATAAAACAAAATTCTAACTCTGACTAATGCCCTTTTAGAGTTGATGTAAAAGTCATATATACAAAATATTTACTATAATTGGCGTATTTGTATAAAGAGGAGACTCAGATGTTTTTATTATTAGGGTAAACTTGGCAAAAATATAGGCCCCAAACACTTAATTAAAAATATACTACGCAAAAAAACACTTTCCATTTTTCCGAAATTCAGGTATTTCAAACTTTAGAGTATGGTTTTTCTAAAGATATATGAACAAACTTCTGACTGCTATCGCTGTGTGTATAAAGAAGCTCCAAAACAAATTTCTCAATTGCCCATATTTGACTAAAACTTAAGGTAATATGGGCAGATTCCATTATAAAAAAAGATAAAATAAACTGTCATCTCCACATTTACCTTTTCCAAACAAAAATGCATTTTTACACAAATTACATGTTTGGCAAATGATAAGAAGTAAATTTAAACCTTTGTTATTGAACAAATTGTATCGCAGAAAAAAATTTAGAAGTTTTTATCTATAAATTAAAAATAATTAAGTGGTGAACATCAGATAAACTATTAAACTAACTCTAATTTTTCAAACTTGAAAAAAAAACGACATTTGTGAGGTATTATGACCCTTGAATTATACACTACACATATTACAATAGAATGAGTCACCCTCTAACTCGACTCATTCCTCATGGAATCAGGATGAAGAAGAGCCACAACATGGCACCTATTCTTGTCCTTGATTTTCATCATAACAGTTAGCACCATAAACAGGACAAATACAGGATGCAATCTATTCGCTGGAACTTGCTGTTGTTCTACGTTTTGCCCCTACACCTTCTCTACGACCTCCGTTGGCGAATCTTTTTTTCTTAGAAGCTAGACCTTCTACCATTGCCAAGTTCTCTTGCAACATTCTTAGGTCTTCTACGATTTCTGCAATTTGTTTTCAACACTGAAATTGGACTCAGCTCCTCCAAAAATGATACTGCTAAATTCTCTCGCAGTCAGCAGCAACAATAGCTGAGCCATATGCTGCTGTAATTTGATCTAATTTATAATAAGGAAGAAGTTTGTGGAAGAAAGATAAATTCAAGGGGATGTGTAGGATGAGAGGGGGGTCCAGGAGTAGGGTTTGAAAGCATTGTTTCATCGAATTTCGGTACTGCCATATTACTCTTAATTTTACTGCCCATATTTGCTCTAGTGACATTATTCAATAGTTGGTATTACTACTGTCAAAGGGAGAAAGAACGGAACCTCCCGCTACCGCCAACGGATACTAAACTCACATAAGATTACAGCCATTTATAGGTTTCATGTAAAACTATTTAGTTTTGCGTTTTAAATCTTAAGTAAGATAACTAAAATATAACAACAACCCCGATTTGAAGTATCAAGTAGTTGTACTTGCATTAGATATGGTCTGTTTGCACTTCTGTTTGACCTGCACAACAATACAAAAAATCACATTGCCGCCATGATGCTTGTGCCCATATTACCTTAGTCCCCATGTTTTTCAAGTTTACCCTATAGTTTTTGATTGTTTTGATAAAAAATGGATTAAAGAACCTTTGCTTTTAAGAAGCGTCTAAATTTAAGAATATGATTCGGATACCAATGACCGGAATTAACCGATGATCAAATAACAAGGACACAGTCGAACAGCCTGACACTTTTCTCTCCTAATTTTCTCATTATCTCATAAAAGAACTTTTAGAAGCAACAGCAATCGTGTAGGGTCACAAGTCTTTTTTTTCGGGGGGGGGGGATGATAAATTGTTTTAATTGGAGGTGGTAATTGTGACTGTTAACTGACCTTAAGGCAAAATTCTAAAGTTTTGCCCTGAAAATGACTAGAAAATGCGAGTTAACAAGGACTGAAACAAATCGAGGTCTTTGTTGTGACCTCCTCAAAGGATTTACCCATTAGAGAATAAAGTGAGAATACAGGTGTTCATGATTTTAGTGAAATCTTCCTCACCGGTCTCACATAGAAGTTCTTCAGTTTCTGATCATGTGTCTATTCGTAGAAGTAGCTGTCAGAATTACTGTCGAATCTCATGTTAAAGCTCCGGTTCCATTAAAGAGCCCTTCTATAGAAGGGCTGATGCTCGTTACATCTGTTGAGGCTCTAATTTTTCACATTTGCTTGGTATGAAAGTTTGGAGAGTGAGGTACCAGTTCAGTTGTCGTTCTTGATACTTGAACGAGTATTAAAATTGCTAGTCTATCGCTATAAGTCCTCATGTTGCTTCAAATTTCCGATGTTTATAAGCACTCAATGAATTCTGATCCTGTAGATAAACCACTCAAGATCTAACTTAGAACTCTACAAAATTTACAAACAACCTGATGCTGTAAAATTTGTCAAATTACAGACTTAAATGGGCTGATTATCTGGCTAGAATGAATGAAGATCGTTGCTGCAAGAAAACCTTTGTGGCAAAGCCCATGGTAAATAGACCTCGGGCAGACTCCCATTAAGATGGATTGATTTGTGTCAAAAAAGACCTAAATATTTTAAAGGTCAAAAACTGGAAAACAGTTGCCAAAAGTAGAGATTCTGGAGAAAGCTTCTGAGAAAGCTTCTGGAGAAACCATGGCCCACCCAAAGCTGTCGAGACATTGAAGAAGATGAACCATTCAATGCTGTGATCAAATCTAATCGTCCTGTTGTGGCAAAAAAAATTTTTGCTTCTGATCTAGAAAAAGTTACTTTTACAGAAATTTTTGACCTTGATAGAAACATAGTGTGTGGTTTTATTATCTCTCTCCTTAAGAGATCTTGCTGAGTCTGAACAAGGAACAGCGACCTCGTGCTGGTCGAACCCTGAAAAGGGTCAACTGACCGAACTTGTCTTTTTTAGTTTTAATATGACATTCTCTTAAATTTAGGAGGATGTCTCGAGCCGCACGAACAGTTTCATTAAATTAATTTGTGCATGCGAATCTGTTTTATTTTATTTTTACATGCGAAATATTTATTAAATTGTTTATATTGAAATCTTGGAAACTTCGAAAAATTTGAGATGTAAAATTAAAAATTTGAGTAATTTGGTGTTTTTTTTAAAGTGTCATAAAAGGTTTTCAGTAACTATGTGTCTGAATCTGTAATTAAAGTTCCTCAACGGATGTCACAGTCTAAGTGATCTGAAACGCATTATTTAAAACTTGTCTCATTTTGAATATATATTTTCGATTAAAAAAAAAATCTCGGTTGATACGAAAGAACTGCATTCGAATTATAATACAACACATAATGTAGATTTTAGGAGCGAAGTATAATTTCCACAGGAAATTAACATTGCATTTATAAACTCAAATGGCCGGTAGGAGAAGCCTTTATAAAAAATTTTAAACTCATTTTATAAATTACAAAAATTTCATTTAAGATCTGTTGATAGTTTTGCTTTTAATCGTTCTTATGTGTGTATGTGTGTGTTTCATTTCAACACGTGAAGCTTTCAATGAACGACAAATTCTGACGGATACTGTCTAAACACTACACAAACGAGACTTTGTTTGGGTACCGAATAAAGGAAATACATATGTTCTAATTACCTGGTGAAATACATTCAGGAATTGTTGGTGGAGTCCACACGCCATCCTGAGAACATTTATAAACTTCTTCAGTTGGTGTCTCAAATTCAAAAGGAGTTTTGCATTTCACTCGGCAGCTGGTTTCATTGTTTGATTGGGTGCAAACCCAACTGATCTTAACGTCACTGGTCAGGTTCCGGATATCACAGTTTAAGGAATCTGAAAAAAAAATTAGTTTTTTTTACATTTCTAATTGCAGGCAAATACAAAATATAAAAGCTCAAACGAAAGACAAAGAACAAAAGCAGAAATCACGGAAACCATCGTCTTTCTGCAATAAGCTGTTGATTTCGGCTTGAATGTTTGAACCACCAACCTGCCGGTTCACAGCTACGCCGTGCATGCGTAAGACGACCAGTACGAAAATGAATCTCTCTTCAAGTCAGTCGTTAAGCACGTTTATTCCTGCCCCGGGAGTAGGGATCGCTATTTATCCCTATACCCTTGTCTGTTGATGGAATTTTTATGCCATATATAGAGAAAGTTGTTTTTGTGATATTTCTGTAATTGATATGTACTTCCAGTAGGTTTGAGTGTCGTTGGAACGTTTTTCCCTTGACTTTGTGGGCAGTCTCTTGTTGAGGTGAAGGGTCAGGTTTACGCGTGGGCCGATGCCATTTGAATCGCTAGTCGAGAATCATTGGAAATAAATGTCTTAGACTCACCATAGAAATGCATAATCTACCAGTACCGTTAGGTTGTGCTACCATCTAATATCCAATTCCTGGGTCACCACATCGGTGGCGAGCAGTTGATGGGTGAATCACCCTAGCAACCTTGGTTGTTACTTTTGAGCAGGTTAATTTGAACTAAGGTCCGAAAATTCCCTCCGTAAATACTTTAGAACGACTGAGACGAAAATAGACCCCTATTAGGCCAAGTCTCTTGTAATGCGGGTCGGTTTCTGCTTCCCTCTGAACCCCCTTGTCTACCCTCAGACCCGGCTAGGTGTGTGGGAGGAACTGAATAATCAGTAGACATGATTCACTCTAATTATTTTATTGTCACCAAAATATCAAGCAGATACAATAATAATCTAATTAAGATAACAGATTAGATAGCAGAGCGCGGAGGTGAGACTCGTTAGCCTGGGGATAATAATGCGGACCCTCAACTAATTCCACGATAACTTAAACAAGCTCAATATAAACTACGTCACGCACTAATAAGCTAAACTTCTATTTAAATAAGGAGCACGATACCTGTACTCTTTATGAAGTCAAGTCCTACATTTGAATCCTTGAAGGCGATCCTTAACCGGATTAAATCACCGCCGATTGATCTTCTCTTTAAAATCTTCAATTGATAAACTCCGATTGCACTTAATCGTTCCATGATCCTTCACTCTCCAACTAACCCACTAACTCTCCAACTAGCCCACTAACTCTCCAACTAGCCCACTGACTCTCCAAACTTGGAATACAGAATTTATATAATATACTTAATTTGCATAATCACGCTTTCTTCACTCGGTGAAAGGTGGTTGAATTAAATATTTTCCTTAAAGAGTCATGAAGGGGTTAGTAGAGCCGCGTATAGATCCGTCTCACGCTTAGCGCTTTTAATCCTGTCTCTTTGCTGTTTTGTGATTTGCACGAGAAGGGATCACAGTAGGTCAAAAGCTCTTTAAAACGCCAATAAAACGCCGTTTCTGAGTCGTCAAAAGTGATGCACATTGACAAAGACTGACGAAATTACAACGAGGGCAGCAGCCAGGGTTCGAAAAAATTCCAATGCGATGGAGATGCTCTGCCTGGCAGTCATGTCCAGTCAGAAGCCAAAACAAGGTAACATCTTACCGACGTGTATTGCTCGAGATCGTTAGGTGATTTTCAGTATTCCAATGCTTTAATTTTACTCTATCTTGAGTTTGGGAATTATAACTTTTTCTTATTATATTTGCTTGATGTGTAGCCTGTAAAATGGGAACATTGTGCCGAAGATTTTATTTATTGTAGTTACGAGCCTTTTTTCGTGAGGCTGTCGGCCTGTTAGTTGAAAAGATGCCACAATGACCAAGTACTCATTGAAAATCCCCACGTTTCTATTTTAAAGCCAACTCTCTTAGTTGTTAATGCCGAGATTAAGGGATTTCCTCCGATGAGAGGACACTCGAGGAACTAATAGCCTGCACTGCAGCTAGGGAATCAGAAAAAAGGAGTACTCTAACGAAACTAACCCTAATTAATCAATAAGTATTTCATAGCAATTCGGATAGCCTCCAATTTTCCATCAAACGCTCTTTGAAATCGTCCTGCAGACGCATAAAAGGAAAATGAGGTCGAAAAGACTCCTGAACCTTAAAAAGAAGACATTCAACCACTCAGATTTTGAGTGGTTCCGTTTATTTTTTTCATCAAATAAGTGTTCTTATCAAAATAAGCTTTAGGAAAACATTACATGACTCTTTGCTCATTTTGCATTTGTACACTCTATAGCAGAAGGGGGGGGGGAGGATATGACTCACCGAGAAGGATGCATAGAAGCAGAGAGAGAATACATATAGAAAAACATACGATAAAAATTTCGAACAATTAAATTATTTCAAAGTGTGACCGTTACAAAGGGTCAATAAGATGTTGGTCCACGTCTGACCAGAATGTAAGCTGTCACTTGGTGTGGCATAGAATATTCAAGTATGTGGATGTCGTACTGCGGAATTTCGGACCAAATTGTCTCCAATTGTTGGGCTAAATCGTCAACACTCCGGGATAGCTATAATCGCCTTTCCATTACGTCCCAAATGTGTTCTATAGGTAGAGATTAGGCGACCTAGCTGGCCAAGGAAGTGGGGCTCAAGTTTGAAGACAATTCATATGAACACGTACCGTAGGCGGGCGGGCATTATCATGATTAAGTTGAGATAACATAGAATCAAATTCAAAAAGTGTGGGCTGCATCTATCCGATGCTGGGTGCTGGCTTTTCTAAAATGAGTTCCAGAGGAGTCAGTTAAATGCTTTATTTACATTGCACGAGGCGGTAGTGCAATGACTTTACTCTCTGCCTTTACAAGTTCAGAGTGTCCGAAAAAGTGGTTTACATAGTAAGGGTGCGAACGTGACGTCACTCCATTCCAGCGCCGTTCAAAGCACGGCTATTTTCACAACAATCGTGCTGAAAGGTAAGTCCTGAGTGTCGTAAAAGGAACGGTAGCACAACCAGTTGTAGGATGTTGTCAGCATACCTCTGTGCTGTCAGTGTGTCACAAATGACTGTCAAAGGGGTCCGAATATCAAAGTAGATGTCACCCCAGAACATGACGCCTTTTTTTAAAGCTGTGTAGTGCGCAATAGTCAGGGCCACGTTGCCTTGGATGTCTCCAGACACATCTGCGATTGTCGTCAGGACACAGTTGGAAACAGGACTCATTGCTAAAGACAATACTTTCTCAGTCAGCGTAGTTCCACGTTGATCGAGCCCACAGTACCACTGCAATCGTACTTGACGTTGTACAGGCGTAAGAGGTAAGCGGCGCAATGATCGACGCGTGCATAAACTCAGCTCTCTCAGTCGTCTGTGGAGGGTCACGTTGGATGCTTAAGTTCAGACCACACGGTAGATAGTTGATAATGACGAATCTGAAGCTGTGACAGCTGCTCTGACAATTACTCTGTATTCCCTCTCTGTTGTGGCTTTCGATCGACTGCTGCCCTCCTGATTCTGATATCTGCCGTTTTGATCCACTCTTGACAGCATTGTTTAATCGCCGCATCGCTTCGACCCAAATGTCGAGTGATGAGGCGTCGATTCGTCCAACCACCTTCTTTTAGTCCGATCCGACGACCTCTTTCAAACTCTGACTTCTGCTCTCAATGTGTATGAATCCTTCGGCGAGGCATTGTTACAGCCGACGTGAGATATAGCAGTTGAAATTTTGACCATAAGATTCAGAATTGCTCCCGCTATTCATTCAATAGACACTATTTTCATTGCAATCTAAATTTCATTACAGTTGGGCAATTCCTTCTTGGTGCGTCGATTTTTTTTATTGTAAAGTGTATATTTTTCATCAGTTTCGACATAAATCATAAGATTCTTTTTCTTGTGATTTTGATTTAAAAAATATAAAAGTTGATATAGGTAAAAAAAAAGGGGGGGGGATACTATTGTGTTGAGTAAAAAATTATTCTAAAAAATAATGTAAAAATGTTTACTGAAACTATACTGAGCACACATCACACATTTTACTTAAATAAATGAATTAAAAATTGTAAAATGTAATAAAAATTAGCAATTTTTTTAAGTGTGTTATACTTAACTAAGTGGTAACTCATAACGTTTTATAACAGCGATTCTTAAACGGTGGTCCGTGGACTCCTGGGGGTCCACGGAGTCTGTTATGTAACTTTGAGACTTTCCTCATTTATAGAATCTGAAAGACCTCGTGGAAAAATTGAAGATATGCCATCTAGACTAGATTACTAAATAGTCCCCAATGAAAAAACCCTACTGGAACTTGTATTTTATCAAGAATATTGTCAGGGAGAAATGCTCAAAATCTTGGAGGTCTTCGATGTCACGCTGATGCATAAAGGAGGGGAGGGGGGTGCATGGATATCGAAAGTTTAAGAACCGCTGTTTTATAATATTAAATTACTTTAATTTTAAGAAAAAAGAATTTACAAGTTATAAAGTATAGTAATTCTTAAAATTTTCAATTTAACTCCCCGGGATGATTTTACGAAGCCAAGTTGTGTTGACACATATTCACTTTCTTCAAAAATTGATTCATTTTCATGATTGTGTTATTTTTTTAAAAACTAATAATTTTCTTTTCATTCTTTTTGCTGAGCATTTGCCAATTTAAAAAAAAGTGTGATTTCTTAGTGGCGTATAATTGAATAGAACATCTTCTAGGACAAATTTCTGCTATTTAATACATAATTATTACATCCCTAAGTATTCTTTTTTTTAAAAAAATTATTTATTAATTTTTTATTTACAAAATTTAAACATTTTTCTTTCATTATAAAAGAACAAAAACACGTTGACTCATGAAGCAAGAGAGAGGAGATTGTTTTTTTATTCATGTGTAGGCA
Organism: Trichonephila clavata; assembly: GCA_019973975.1. NCBI lineage: Eukaryota > Metazoa > Arthropoda > Arachnida > Araneae > Nephilidae > Trichonephila > Trichonephila clavata. The sequence continues at coordinate 19,255 of BMAO01029206.1, forward strand.
GTGTAGTGGTTTGGGGCGCATGTTTAGAACAATTGAAAAGATTTTTGTATTTTAAGTTGCCATTTTAAATTTTTTTAAATATTACTTTAAAGAATAAATTATTAATTATGAATTTAGAGAAACGTTTAGAAGAGAAAGAAATGACTCACAAAATTCACATCTAGGTCCCTTGTATTCTGGTGGGCATCCACACACGTCGGGCCCAATACAAGTACCACCATTTAAACAAGTCTTGTCGCATACAGCTGCTGAAAACAAAGAAATCAATTCACATTTCAAACATTTAAAAAATGTAAACTATTTTATATGTAAATATCAATATTACTGTATATGATATTTTATCATAATTACGGCGTGTCATACTGAGTACTGTAATACCCCCAACTTACGATAGGTGGCTTGAGTAAAAAACGCGTAAGTAAGGGTATAATTTCGCATAAAAAATACATATAAATAACTTTAGTTGGGACCGGAAAAGAAAGATAATAGTCATTTAGGAAAACAAAAATGTTTAATTAAATTTTAGTTAACACAAATACAAAATCACACACCGAAATTATTTTGATGTACAAGGTTTCATTATATCTTAAGAAGTAGTCTGTCAGCTCAAAGGGTTATTTTTTTTCCTCTCGCGCAAAAGTTCCTCGTAGCATTTTATAATTGTTTTATTCCTTGTTTCGTTGAAAATTATTCTCTTCGTTAGTGTCGATATTCGCTGAAATTTGTGACCTTTTTTCAATTAAACTGAGACCTTTTATCAAATTCCCAACCGTCATTCAATCTGTAGCGACGTAATCTATATAAGAAAGTAACAACCTTCGCACCATGGTGATCATTTTGGTGTAGTGGTTAAGTTACTCGGTTTCGGATCCAAAGGTCCCGGGTTCTGTTCTCCGGATAAGTGCGCCACTTCATTTGCTGATCCTAGCTTAACTAAGAAAAACGAAACCTAAACTGATCTATCGTAGTGCTATCTACCGGCAAAAAAGAGCAATCCAGGGAGAAAAAATCGTCAGATTAACGTGACGCAACTCATCCAACACACATACACAAAATTGACCTCTCCCATTAACAACTATATCGTTCGTTCGCCTAACCAACTCACTGGTCGGGGAGTGTGTAGCGATGTAATCTATATAAGCCAATAACAACCTACGCACCATGATGATCATTTTGGTGTAGTGGTTAAGTTACTCGGTTTCGGATCCAAAGGTCCCGGGCTCTGTCCTCCGGATAAGCGCGCCACTTCAGATCCTTTGACAGAACTGGATCTAAAGACACAAGTTCTTCATTGTCTTGCTCTTGGTTGTGGGAATCCAGCAGTTTTTTGAACATCATCACTATCCACTTCTAAATTTATTTACCTGTCAAGAACGACAACTTCTTCAATCACATTATTTATTATTTCAGTCTCTAGCACTGATTCCGCCTGAGTTTTAGCGATGAAAAAGAAATGACACGTTTTTTTTTTTCAGACGCCATTTCAATTTTTTCGTTCAAACAAAAAAATTAGCCAACAAGATTTCAAAATCGCGTAAGTGGAGATATTATTGTATTATAAATTGACTTTTCTGATTGGAGAGAATTATGCAATCGGTTATGTTTACCAATAAGTTAGAAGCAAAAGTCGTAAAAACTTGAGTGAAGCTATTTATTCCCAATTATTCGAAAAAACTTTTAGCAACCGCTTACGTTTGCAATCAGGGAAGTTTTTCACGGGATTCCATACGCCCTGTGACATGCCAGCACTTACTGGTCTTAGTTGTTGTGTTGTCTGGAAGAAGGTATCCTTTATCACATGTTATGTAACAGCCCCTGGAAAAAATACATCCGTATTTGTAATTAACAACACTACTAAAAAACTGTTTAATCTAATTGCAGATTAAAAATTACAAATTTGCAGTGGCTGATAATTTTGCCTACTTGGGTTCAAACATTTACATTCCAAACGACATTGGTGCTGAAATTAAAAGACGTATTATTGCTGATAATCGCTATCTTCATGGTATAGAAGCTTTCTTAAGGTACCCGACTACCCTAAAATTGTGAATTTTGTCAAAAATTACAAATTTTTTTATGATTTTATTTTATAGGCCATCTTACCAGTTTTATAAAAATACCAAGTTTATTGTTTTCCGTTCCCAAGAACAAAAACTGTAAGTGTTTTAGTAAAAAGCAGATGCCAGTACTTTAAGCAAGATATACTTTAAAGCGCGTTTTACTTAAAATGTGTGTGGTTTTTTTCCCTTTCTTTTTAAGAAAATGCTCAAAATGGGGCCAGTGATTTCTCAAAGAGTTTTGAAAATAATTTACTGAAATTTTTTTATGAATGTTTTGTATAATAGTAGAAGTGTTTTAACCTTCAGATTTATCAATCACTGTTTATTACAAAATTTACAGTCCCTTTATGTGTGAATATAAACACTGTTATTTTAAGCAATTTCATATAACTAAGATATACTGCTCTAGTTTTTGTAAAAATTAAATATCTTACCCTGAAGTTCATTTCAAAAGTCAATTGCATAGCAGCACATCAGAATTGAAAAATTGAAAATTTGTTCATAAATTTTTGGTACAGAATGGGCCGCGTTTATGTTATTTTTTGTAAATTTTTACCAATTATTGCCCATTTTATTCATATATAATTTCTTTTTCACTTCTTAATTTTAGCATATTTTTCTTAAAAT
>BMAO01029207.1:0-21808 GCA_019973975.1 Trichonephila clavata
AGTTTTTAATTCCTCATTATTTGTCGTCAGTTCTATTAAGTCTCCCAACTTCTATGATCCTGATGTGTTAACAATTGAAAAAAGAATCCAAAACCAATTCTGGTATGTCCATTTTTAAAATGTCCTGGAATCATTCCTTGAAATCACTGTGGTGGTTTTCCAAGTGTTGACAGTAAAAAAGCAAGTCGTCGTGCTTGAATGATACTGCTTATAAATATGGGAAGTTATTGATTCGCATTTGCTGATATTCTTATATATAATAGCAGTTTGGACACAAAAGCAGCAACGCTGTTTTTTGTCTGAATCAAAGTTAAGTCACCTTGAAGTTGAAGATTTTATCATTAAAGAATTCATAAGGTCTGCTAAGTACGCAATATCGTTCTTTGCTTTCTAGGATATGAAATATTGCTATCACAGATCCAAACAGATTGTAAAATCGATTCAAATAAGTGCTTTTTGACAGCCACCACACCACTGTGAAGCACCAATCAGTTGAAATCTTCATTATTGACAATACAAAACTGACTAAATCTGTCATTCAACGAGTTACTTCTGATTTTATTAACTGCTCTGATAACATATTGCATTGATGTATGGAGGCGTTCGATAAGTTTTTCGCAACCAAAAGGCGATGAATTATGCAATGCACAGTAAGTACGTCTGGAACTTATATTTTAAGCACTCTATGGAGCCTTTGAGACGCCCTGTCATAGCGGTGCGACATCCGTAGCAATTTACTATGATGTATACTTGAACTACCAAAATGCATTTTTAAATGTTTAAAAGCTTTGTATAATTTTTTCACCCTTTAGAAAAACTCTTGATTAATTCTTCAACTAGACTACAACTTTCCATTGGTTGAGAGAGAGATAAATACGCAAAAATTTACTGTGAAAATCAATATTATTGTCCTCATTAACCACTTGCGCTGGCAAAAAATTCACTGACGCGTGTACCAGAACGCTCGTTTCTGTTTCTAACAATCACATGATGACGTGTATACCATGTCGTGGGTGATTCTGTGACAAAAGCATTAAGACATGCGTGGCACGTCTTTCCAACGCAAGTGGTTAGTTTTTTGAAAGTGTTCCCAAAAGTAGGTCCAATTTCGTACATTACCTTCAAAAGTAGGTGTTCATTTATAACACGAGTTATAAAGAAAACGACGGACCAAGTCTTTAGATTAATTTTTTAATAGAAACTTAACAAAGAATAGTTAAAGAGTTAGAATTAAAGCGATTGTGGGTTTCGAAGTAGGAGTTGTGGTCACGCCTGTCTATTATTGCCGAGAGTTATTTTTTCTTTAGGCAAATTGCCCCCTTTTCAGAACAAATTTTAAGATTAAATTTAAAGCCTATTCTACAGTTTTACACAACTTTTCTGCAAATCTACCCCCCCCCCCTGAATTGACCAATATTTAAGTCTAACCTTATAAAGTAAATATTGGGGGGCATGATGATTTCATGATAGTATTTTACAATCATTTCATTTCACTTACTTTTTGCAGGATGTAATATAGGATGTGAATATGAGCTTCGGTCAACTCTTATGATTTCCGTCTAAAAATGGGGATGAATGTAAACTATTACTTTTACTACAAACGTCATCAAAATTTTGTATAGCGCTTATTTCTATATTGAATGTTTGCTAGGTTGTACTTTTTTTTGTTAAATCGTTTTCTGCCACCGACATCTCATCTGTGGTAAGGGGTCCTTCTCTCTCGTTAGCTGGATTTCTTCAATTGAATAGAAACCTGAAAAGAAAACTCGAACGATACTTAAAAATTTATTACTAGGAGAAAGTAAGTAATCAAAAAATGTTCGGTTAAAACGTAAAGTAAATGCAACATTTCTTTAGAATCCTCTGATTTTAGTTCATGCAAATACTCTTCTTCATTCAGTTCCGGGCGCTTAGAAGCAGTTTCCGTGAGTTTATCAGTTTGTAGATATCCTGGACTACTCTACCATTTGTTGTTAGATGGAAATTAATTGGCACTAAGTCCCCTAGACAAGAAATCTGAAAATTGTCTTGCTCTGAGCAATGAAACCAAGAATCAGGATCCATTAATTTAACTGCACTTTGTTAACTACGATTTCCCCCCGGTTTTTTTAAAGAGCCTTCAATCCAGAACAGAACTTCTTTGGAGTCTTTCTTTTCTTAGCACTTCTTTTTCCTGCGGATGATTTTTTGCAATTTTGAACTGAATCGAGTTACCTCTAAAGCTCACAGGAGCTGAACAAGGTAAGGTAACTGCTTTCAGTGGTGCCACTCTCGTTTTTTAAGTCATGAGATTAATGAGCTCTTTCTTATGTTTTCTCACTTTCAGGTAAACTGCTGCTCTATAGGCGAGTTTAGAGGCATCGCAAAACGTGTGAATTTCAATGAGATCACCTACCTAATCTTTAGCACAAACGATAACTAATCTTGGAATTCTAAATTGATCTAAGAGGGGAATTCTTTGCACTAGTTCAACCATTTTGTCCTTTCATCTTGAGTTTTTTTTTAACCCTAGTTCCTGCATGAGGCATTATATTTATATAGTAAAAATTGAAAGCAATCCAAGGGTATCAAATATGTTCCCTATAGTTTGTAAAAGGAATCGTATTGATTTTCGTCATTCGAAAACGAATTTTAGCAAACCTTTGGTAGCCAACGTCAGACAATTATTTATGGTTTGCCAAGGTATGATTTAGGTTTGATCCATTTTCTCATTTCCATTCCTGCTTCTTTCATGATATTCTTAACGTGACGAGACGTAGAGTTTCGTCTCGAGTATCTTGATCCGTAATCCAAGCATCAACGCATATGAAAGAATTTAAATGCGGCACATTTATGTCATGAATTTCGTCATTTTTTCAATGTAATATTTGATTGAGCTGCTTGTAGAAAAGCTCTGGAACTAACTCCTAAAATCCACATCTGTTGAATTTATGAACTTATAATGTGGTCTTTTTCTCAATGTACGGATTACTACCTGGCCCCGAAACCGTAATTCTTTGTTTATCCGCCAAGTAAATTTGAATGAAAGCTTCACGAATATCGGATAACATTTCGATTCATTTTAGCTGAAATTAATGAACACATCTAAAATGTTAGGATTCAAATTGGGACCAGGCCACAAGCAATCATTCAGTGACTGTTCGTTAGCGTGGTGTGAAGCAACACCCAAAACAATACGAGTAGAAGTAGTAAATCGATGCTCTTTTTGTTTTATAGCTTGGTGCGGTAAGTAATACATTGGTTTATGTACATTTGTTTCATAAAATTCCCCTTTTTTATTAATCCTTGATTCAAATAATTTTGAATTGTTTCTTTGTATTGTGTGTAGTGTTTTATCTCTTTGTAAGATTCCATAATCTCTGGAAACGTTGTTTTGCCACATAAAAGTTATCCACATTAATTAAAACATTTAGATTGCAATAAATTTTTTTTTCAAGCTTACCTTAATTTTTCATGGGCCTAGGTTTGATGCTCAGGTTTAGATGTTGCTGTAATAAATTCAGGTTTAAAAAACTGAAGTAAATTTATCGCAAGACAACTCATTAGAACAAGTAAGTTTATTGATAAATGACGAAATCTGTTCTCAGTTTTATGTAATGCACGTGAGTCAAAGTTTCAATTTTTGTCCTCCAGTCTCTCTTATTTTCTTTAACCTTCGAAATCTTCCAATCCCATTTACTTCTAAACAGGGGTCCGGCAACCTTTTTGAGTCGGAAGAGTCAACATTTTTAAAGAGCCACAAAATTTTTTCTGTTAACGATAAATAGTATTGCATACATTTTTTTTTGATAAACAAAACAAACTAATCTATTTATTTATATATTAATCCGAAGATAGTCAGCACTCCAAATGCCACCTTCTTCACCTCACTGTAGCAATCCATCCGTCGAATATAAGCACCTCCATTTGCGCTTTTCTGCTAAAGTTGTCAACATTTGTTGCGTTGCTTTACGTACATACATTTCTGAAACTCCAACTTGCTTTTCAACTCTGTAAATTTTCCACTCCACAAAGCACTACTTTTTAAATCAATCAATTGCATTTCTAGAGATCCAGTATCAATTCTAAATGGCTGTATGTGGATTTCGTTACTATTTGTGTTGAGAGGATTTACTATGAATGCTAGATTGCTTTTGTTAGTTTTGAATTGCTCTAATCTGTCAGCAAATTCATTTTTAATTTTTTTATAACTGTGATGAAGTAATTGTAGTTAATTGTAGATTGTGTATTATTATTCATAAAAAATATGACTAGGACAGCACTCGGAAAAGGGCTTATAATTAACATTATTTTTTTTTATGTATATTTTGTGTGTGATTGAAACGGATACAGTTTATATAAGCCACTGCACCCTTATTTGAACAATCTTTCCTTCTGTGTTCTCCAGAAAAGGGAAAACACTCTGTTCGTTTGTTGCATTCGTCAGCAAGATAGTTCTATGCATGACAGTTAAAACATGTATTTATAATAAGAAAATCATCTAGATCAGGGCTTCTTAAACTTTTTTATATAGCGACCCCCTTCAAGCTTAGGAAATTTTAAACGACCCCCTCCTCCATATAATGAAATATATATTAACCGTAGATGTAGATGTAATATCGCACTATTTTACAATGTAAATAAAATAAGGATTAAAGAATACGTACCCATTCATTTCACATATATATAATTGGAAACGTTGACGGGATATCGGTCGTAATAAAACACAATAAAGAGAATGACATAAAACTATATATATATTTATTCAATAGAAAAAATAAATTTTTGTAACAATTTTTTATAAGAAAACATAAAACTATATCTATATATTCAATAGAAAAAATAAACTTTTGTAACAATTTTTTTAATAAAAACATATTATTAACATCAAACAATATTAATGTGACGGATGTGATTGTTTATTTTTTACACAAATAATTAAATCTAGGCTCAATTTGAGTTATTGCAGATCGTAATAAATTTTCAACGTTTATTAAAGTTGAACGGTATTTTGATTTTATGTAAGTTAATGTGGAAAAGGCCGATTCACATAAATATGTTAGAAATATAAGAACTTCATCTTTTAAAGTTAATAATCGTTTCAAACTTCAACCTCTTGATAGCCACCTAACTTCAGCATGTAGCAATAAACTTGTATAATCCGAATCCATATCAATGCACAAATTTTTAAACAATCGACTATTAAGTGCTCGACTTTTAATAAAGTTAATGATTTTGACTGCATCAAAAAACACAGTGTTTAATTCTGGTGCAATTTTTTTAACAACAAGTGCCTCTCGGTGAATCATACAATGTGTAAATGTAATATGATCATTTCCAGCTTTAACAAATGCTGTAAAACCAAGATCTTGTCCGGTCATTGCTGCAGCACCGTCCGTGCACACACCAACACAATTTTTCCAATTTAATCCTTTTTCAAAAAACTCATTTACTTTTTTATATATATCTTTTCCACGAGTATGACCTTCCAGAGGACGACAAAACAGTATATCTTCATGAATGCTTCCCTCATAAATATATCTTACAAAAAGTAACAACTGTGCTATTTTTGAAATGTCTGTCGACTCGTCCAGTTGTATTGCAAACTTTGAGCTGTCTAAGCCTCATAAGAAGCTGTTGAAATTGATCATTGCTAATGTCTGACATTTTTTTGGACACAGTGTCATTTGATAATGGAATTTTACTAATTTCAGCAGCATACTGTTTTCCATGAACAATTTCAGACATTCTTATAGCTGCAGGTAGTAAAAGTTGCTCTCCAATAGTAAAAGGCTTTTTCGTTTTTGCTATCAAATACGAAACTTCATACGATGCCAATAGATATTTATCATTCAAAGTAACATACTTCTCCAAAGTGTTCTTTTCTTTATTTGATGTTTGCAAAAGACGCTCAAAATATTCTATTGGCTTTTTTGATAACGTTGCATGTTTAGTATTCAAATGTCGTTGCAGTTTTGACGGTTTCATGCTTTCTGCAGCCAAAACTTCTTTGCAAATTAAGCACACTGGTTGTTCTTCATTGTTGTGAGAAGAGCATGTGAAGCCATACTGCAAATATGATTCGTCATATTTTCTTTTTTTTGTTTTGCTAGAAGTCGGATTTGAAGCACTGCAACTTGGTTGTAACGGCGTGGCAGACTTATTAGTTGGAATTTTAATTAGCCATTTATCCATGATGGTTAAATAATAATAAATAATTAAACAAAATGTAGTTGAACTTTAACGTAATAATTAAAAACACCAACTGAAAATTACACAGTAAATACACACATGTCACTACGAAGACAAAGCTGAGTCCAAACTGAAGTACAAACAGAAAAATAACTACACTCGAATCTTTACCAGTGCAATGACAACAAATTACGATCAGATCAACCCCGACGCATGGCGTGTTCAAAGTGTGCAGCGCACAAAGGCACCGTATCACAAAGACGCCGAAAAAGAAGCTTTCATTAAATTTTTTTTATTATTCTTTTATAAAAATAATATGCCGATTCGCCTAGCCTAGCTTGATTATGCTTCCGTATTGTATGTGTAAGCTGTAAGGCGACGCGGCGTCTGGGTACTTATAATCACTAAGTTATCTTGCAAACACTGACGCCGGCGGCCAGACATCAATGTCGAACGTTCAGTTGAAAATCGAGGAGCGCGTTGTATTTATTATTTTAAATGCTACTTCCATATTTTCATTTATAGGCCCTACATAACAGTTTTGCATTGCCACTTTTTTCAAAAAATAGTTATAATAAAACTACAATAGTATTTTGTATGATTTTTATTTGTATTTATATTTGTACGTAGTGTGTATACTAATTTTAAAATTTTATTTATAATGATTGAAAAGTATCAGATCTTTGCGACCCCCTTTCAGTAGTCTCGCGACCCCCAAGGGGGTCGCGACCCACAGTTTAAGAAGCCCTGATCTAGATCACATGCATTCCAATTGATTTTCAATCTTGTTTGTCATAGGATTGATTTATGAACCAAGTGGCGAGTTCCGATTTCAACTAGCATCGTATGTTGAAAGGTTTTCAAAGTAAAGCGAATTCTGTACTGCCTTACACTTTCATTATCTACAACAATTTCAGGATTTTGTTCAGAAATCATTTTTAGGAAATCATTATTTACTTCATTTCTCACATTTTTAACGATCATGATTGGATTTCTCCTTTTGGGCAGAAAATCTTCAATCCCTGGGATTTTTCTTGAATTTCTTTTAAAAGTCGGTTCCGATCATTTCAGAAAACATTTTTCAAATAGTTTATTTTCTCTTGTATTGCTCAAGTCACATACCCCTAATTTAGGCTCCGTTGGATTTATTTTCGATTAAATTATCTTCCTGTATGCCTGCTCACGTCCCATCTCTATCCCAGTAATGTCACACTGCTCACATCGTTACAGGCAAGGCAAGTGGCGTGGAAATTACGGAGTACCTATCCCCGAGGGGGATGTACCTCCTCATCAGAATTTTTAGAGATAGTAGCTTACATTGGTTTGACATAAAATAGAAAAAAGTTAAATGTAATTTATGTGTGAAGAAATAATTCAGTGGGCAATGGCATAAAGCCTGGTAAGCAAAAACAGCGAGCGGACGTAGTCCGCCACCATGAAACAAAATACCCGATCAGCGGATCCCGCTGGTGGGCGTGGAAACAGAAGGCACGCTCTGTGATTGGTCGAGCGGCCGGTTCGTTACAGGCTGTGGCTATACGGATTCATATCCATTCTTTTGTCACAGTCTGTTTGTTCTGTTTATTTACCACCGAACGATGTTGTGCCCCAAGTGGATTTGAATCAATTAGTCAGTCAATCGCCAGCTTCGTTTATTTTACTCGGTGACTTTAAAATGGACACAACCCTCTGTGGGGGCATGATGATACCAACTCTCGTGGGCGACAGATCGAACAGTTGATCTCAGATCACTGTCTCTGTCTGCTTAACAACGACGAGAAAACGTATTTCCATGCACCCACGAGGACATTTCAATCCCTGGATCTTGCCATTTGTTCGCTAACACTGCTACCGATGTTGAATCTTGAGGTAGATAATGATCTACATAACAGTGATCATTTCACTCTCCTAGTGTCGCATGTTGATGGTGCGGGGACACGATTTCCTCCTCCCTCTTATCATTTTCATCGCGCACACTGGGATAAATTCACACGGTTAGCGGTTATCACCGGCACGATGGTCTAGAACAGGGAAGTTGATAATTCCGTGGTCCGTTAATGGTGAAGGTCCACTCTCGATAATATCATAATGCTGGAATGGAAAGCAAAGTCAGAAATGCTTTTGTCCGGAGGAATCATCTGGATTCTATCTTCTTTGACATAGAGAAGGCGTATGATCACACTTAACGCTATACGATACTTCGCACACTTTTTTATTTTGGTTTTAAAGGCAATTTGCCAATACTTATAAAAAACTTTTTAAATCTCCGCACTTTTAGAATAAGACTGGATGGCACTCTCTCTTCTCCTTTTATTCAAGCCGAGGGTGTGCCTCAGGGGAGTATTTTGAGTGTCACCCTTTTTATATGTCATTTGTCCCATTTTAGACATTTTATCGCCCTCTATACAGGCATCTTTATACGTAGACGATTTGCAAATAAGTTGTGAAGGCTCGGACTTGCGAATTTTGAGCGGCAATTGCAAACAGCCGTCAACAATATTTTGAAATGGTGTGACACGATTGGTCATAGTATTGCCGTGTGCAGTGTCCTTTAAGGAGGAAAATGGTGTCCTGGGGATGGATACCTTTGCATTCCCTTTGGCCCACGCTTCGCAATAGACAGGTGGCAGGAGTGAAGTGCTTTTGACAATCGGCTGGTGATACCTCTGTCCGGTGTCCCCGGAGAGACATTGCTGTAGGGTTTGTGCCGCAGAGAAAAGGTGGCGGGTTTAATCGTTGGATCCTCGCCCTGATGCTGTAGCACTATATTCTGTGTGTACTCCAGGTAAGCACCGTGCCTGGTTTTTGCTAGATACCGGCACACTGCCTCCCTTTTTTGACTCTGCGGGGGGGGGGGGTAGGCACCCCAGGACGAAGTTTTTTGCACGCCTATGGATCCAATTACCAAAAAAAAAACTTTTTTAAAACTCATAATGCACTTTTGCAATCAAAACAGTAGATTTTTACATTTACGAAACATTTCAAATGTTACGCCTATAATCATAAAATATAATTAAATATTGGAGAGAGTGCTTTCATGAAGTTTTCAGCATTTATACCTGAAAGAAAAAATAACATTTTAAGGACCAGTAGAACCATAATCTAGTCTCTTTACTCAGTGTACAGAAAATTATTATTCCTTTATCTAGCATATATTTCGTTGAATTCATACAACAAAACTATCATCTGTAATTAATGATTCACTGTAAACAAAAAAAAAAAAACCATATAATGTTTTAAAAGAATTTATTCTGAAAATTTTACACATATAACAGCCATTAAAAAGGAAAACATTCAAACTTGTAATGCAAGAATATATATATATAAACTTACACAGATAAAGGCATGTTGTTTTTAAGTTGTTGTTAAATATCAATATAATATTATAAAAGAAAATTGAAAACTCCACGTAATTTATTAAAGAGGTTAAAGTTTTAAAAAAATTCTGTTTTTTTTTTAATTCTCTCACACATGAAGGCATGTCTTGCTCTAATTCACATTTGTAAAAGATGCTTTTTAGGAAATGTCACACATTAGAACAATAGGGAGAAAATTCTTAGTTTATAATATACGTTAGCTTGAAACACAAGTCAACAGCTTTAAGTATTGTATTTATTTCCATGTAATTTTCCCTTCAAAAATTAAAAGTATTTGTGGAGGCTTGCACTTCTTCCCGTTAACAGGAACAAAGAGGTGTCTCTTTTCTACTCCAAGTAATCTCATCTTTTCTCATGAATTTATCAACTCCTTCACACCAACCTGAAAGTAAAAATGTCATCAAAGGATGGTTTATACTTAACGCCTTGTTTTCCTGTTGATGTAATGGGGTGGGGGAGGGGGAGTTGATTTTAAAAGTAAAGAAGTCTATTAATATATGAATATTGTATATTAATAACTTTCTGAGATATGTCTATTTCATTTCTTTCCCATTGAATTACATTAGCAGTCGAAAACCAAGATGTGGGGAGTAATCACTCTTAATTGGATTGAGTAAATACTGAGTTGTGTTTATACTGGAAATATATTATTTAGCAAGAAATTTCAAATAAAGGAATGTTATGTACTAAGATAAACTGAATAAAATTTTCCAACGATTGAGAACCTTTGGGGCGAATCTTTAATTTCTTAGGCCCATTTCTCCTGAAAACTCTTTGTGGAAGTAACAGTGGCAACAGGACAAGATCACAGAATATTTCTAAGAATAAATAGATCTTCAAATTAAACGGTTTATTTCATGATAGTGTAAAATATTACCAAAAACATTAAAGACTATTTTTGCAACATAAAAGATTTTTAACCCTTTAAATTAAAGGTGTATATATTGTCACTGAACATGAGTGCATAGAAACACATCCTAATTGAAAGTAAAAATACTAAAGTTTTTTACAAAACATAAAAAAAAAAAGATAGCCAGCTGCATTGGATACCTTATTGAAACTTTTAACATTTTAAGACAAAAATTTTGCAATCCTACAAATCAGATTTATTCTTTCTTTTTTTAAATCAGGGGAGTTCGCAGGCCACGACATGCTCTAGATGTTTTCCGTTTCAAGGAAGTCATCAATCAGCACCGCTCGGTGACATGGCGCATTATCATCCATGAATATGAAGTCAGGACCGACAGCACCTCGAAACAAGCGAACATAAGGCTCAAGAACTTCGTCTCTGTGTCTTTGAGCAGTCACAGACCCCGTGTTAAATAAATGGAGGTCTGTGCGGCCGTCCATCATGATGCCTGCCCATACCATTACTCCCCTTGATGGAAAATATCTTTCTGTTAAGTTTCTTGGTTTAAAACGTGTTCCACGTTCTCTCCATATCGTTACCCGCCGAGAATCGCTACTCAGACTAAACCGGGACTCGTCACTGAACATCACATTGCCCACTCTCCCGCACTCCAATGTTGATGTTTAAAACTCCAGTTCAAACGAGCGCGTTTATGCGCAGACGTGAGGGGAATGCAAACTGCTGGTCTTCTGGCATACAGTCCAGCATGATTGAGTCCTCTGTAAACAGTTTGTCTCGAAATTCGTATTCCTGTGGCGTCTGAGCGCCGAACCCAGTGCTCTGGCAGTACTGCCCCTCTGACGACGCGCACTTATTACCAGATACCGGTCTTGGCGAGGGGTTGTGACTCTTGGTCGACCTGATACTGGTTGTCGGGTAACATCTCCCGTTCTTTGAAACCTCTGCCGCAGTCTTGAGATCACAGACTGGCCCACATTCGGAATTCGAGACACTTCGGTTTGTGATCGTGAGGATTCCAGCATTCCAACGATTCTTCCTTTCGTAAACATGTCCAGTTGGCGTCTTTGCGCCATCATTCACCTTGTTTGATGATTAACGTTCTTTCGCACAGCAGTTCCAAGAAACTTGTCTGAACTGCCTATGCAGCGTGAATCGGTTTCTCCGCGTTCCGACATGCGCCAGTGTTTCGTGCAGGACGTAGTCGACTGAAAAGTTTTGCATAAACCCAATGTTTCTTCTTCACTCTGTTGGAGTTTAATTTCCGTTTAATGAATTAGAAGTTTTTAAATTTCGTAAATATCGGTTCAGGATAAATGACACTATTTTTTATTTTGTCGCAAAAAAACTGGCTAAGAATATAGGAAGTGGTTTAGAATTAATGGCAGCAAAGATTAGATCAAATACAGTTCATTTAAAAATAAATGATGCCATACTTACCAGATGATTTGATCATGTGAATATAATTCTCCTTAATCGTCGGAGTATAGGAGTATTCGAACGCTGCATGCAGATACTGATTCACAAGCGAAGTCTTACCAACCTCAGCGGGTCAAATAACTACCAGTTGATTTTCATCACCACTGCCTGTTAAGAATGTTGAGGAAGTACGCCTGATAGATTCCAGTCTCTGACGACGTGATCCGAAACAGTTCCAGATAAATTGTAGCACTCCTCCACAAAACCAAAAGCGATGATGTGCATCTTAAGGGCATTCTTCTACAGATTACACTCTAGAGCCTAAATGTGTTAATTGCTCTCAACCCCATACCGCTGTTTCCAAACTCTGCCCCAAATGCAAAACCGAGAAACAAATTCAGGAAATCAAAACGAATAAAAATATATCCAACCCAGAAGCCCGAAAACTAATAGTTCCACAAACATCGCAAACATACGCCGAGGTTGCAAAATCCTAAGATCTAAGCAATTATACACAAACGGATGAAAATATAACAAATAGTAAGTGCACCTTTAAAATTAATTCAACCACTTTTATCTCTCCCGAAACCAAATGTATCTCTATTTATTCCTGTTGTTTCCACATCATATTCAACCCAAGCACATATCTTGCCATCCACATCTTCAATAGCCGCTATTGTGTCAGAGCCTCAGCCGCCTATCCTATGTTCTTTCCACCACCAATTTGTTTATCCCCATTAAGTCATCCGCTTCCACATCCATCTCCTGTACTCAACCCCCGTCTGCATCTACAACAGAGGATTCAAAACAAACTTCAAAATCTCAGGCAAGAAAAAACATTAAAAAAAAAAATGGCACCGCACAAGCCGCGGAAAAATACACCTCGACAGGATACCTCAGATAAAGAAATGATCGAATATAATGAGGATGTGAATTAGTTGCTAATAACTGGATACCTCGCAGCGTCGAAACGTTTCAAGTTTTCAAACTGTCGAAATTTTCAAAGCTGTAAAGAAAACAAGTTTTCAAATCTGCGAAAAAAGTGGAAATGTTCAAAAGTTGGTGTTTACCAGCTCGTTTCGTTCTTTTTTCTGGTATTCGGTTGACTCGAACTTTTTTCAGAATTCCCCGTTCTTCGCGTTCTGCTTTTGTTAACCTGTTAGGTACCCAATCAGTAAATAGAGAATTTTGAAATGCACACCTATTTTACTACTCGTATTTTGTGATCTTGAAGTTTCAGCGTTTGCGTTTCTTTGAATTATTTTAACCTTATTTGACTTGGTGGGGCACCCCCCAACATTCTTTTGCTGTATATATGTGTGAACTTTTATATGTGAGTATTTTTAATGATTTTTAATATTTTAACAATTGATTGGCGCAGCTTAGCCGAAATCGGCTCTTGCGCCATTAAACCCTACACTCACTCACTCACTCACTATTCAGCGTTTGCGTCACGTGGATCTTACATGTATACCATTTTAAAATGTATCACAGAATTTTTCGTTCTGTCGACCACGGACACTTCTACTCGCGTGACATGGATCGTTCAATTGCTGAAGAATAGATGTAGCTCGAGGCTCTTTCAACCACACACAGCTGTAGCGATTTCTTTGACACATTCAATCTCAACCGATTTCTGTCTTCTTCCGGACAGCACACCCAAATATCCAGTCTCTTCAAATTGTATGATCATCTTTTCAAAATAATCCTTGATATAGGGCCTTTCTTCAGATCCTTTTTAAGTGACGACATTCTCGCAGAGTAGCTAAGTGGTTGCTGCCGTTCTGATAAAAAGTTTTACCAGTAAAGCTCAATTTTGTTTTTGTAAGAGCATGATTAATGTTGGCAAAGCACACTGAAGGATGCTCTGGCTATGACTGCAAGTTATTATAGAGGTTTTACGGATTTACGTAAAAAAATCAATAAAAGCCGCCTGGTGGTCAAAATTTGTACTAATTTTTTCATTGCAGAAGTTTTTACACCATTGCCCATAAAGTATATATTCCAGGTTTCATCAAAATCCAATAAACAGAACAGGTTCTACAGGCCTCTGAATAGTGAAAGTTTAATTATAACCACCCGGTACCTTGCTTGGCTGATTCGACAGCTAGTAAAACGATATGTATGACTGGAATCACAACAGCCAAACACATCGCTCTTTCATGCCTCCTCGAGGAGGACCCGATGTTTATTTGTTTCTGCAAAAATATAAAATGTGCACATTAAAATACAAAGATGTAAACATATACGTAGCATTTCATACAAATACTTCATACAATTTTTTGAGAAATATGATACAAATTAGAATAACGAAAATTGTTACGAATAATGAATATTAGGAGAAACATTTTTCGAACTCGCAATGTATCGTCGTCTTCAATGTGTTCCTATTATATTATGTCCAAATGATAAAATTAAATTCCTCCTTCGGCGAGGTATTTTTTGTAGTAAAAAGCTGAGATTCCAATTTTGTTTTCAGTCACTGTATTCAAAATGTGTTTTTTGGAAATGGATTGAATATAGCGGTTGTCTAACGCATGATTCGTTGAGGAAGACTTTTTTATACGATTCAAATGTGAATTTCTTTAACGTTGATTTTTTTACACCTTTTGTTTTTGTGTTACCACAAGCTAAGCTGATCTTCGACCAAAAATTTGTATGCAAAATCCCCTCAGGGGGCTCACCTTCTTTAGGTGAGTACGGGTGTCACAATCCCAAGGTGCCCTAGTGATCTTTTCCTTTTCCCAAGGGGTTTACTGTCTTTGGTAAACACGGGATTCACAATCCCGGGGTACCCTAGTGATCCTTCTCTATTTTCGACCCTCCTTCTCGTCATTACTTTCATTCTTCTATCCTTTCCCGTCTAGACAACAGATTAAAATTTTTTAAATATACATGCTTATAAAATCGAAAATTCCTTTTTTGTGATTAAATTCTATTGTTTATATATATTTGTTATTAACACAGTTTTGTTTTTAATTTGTGTTACATTAATTTGGTTCCTTTATTATTGATTTTATTTTCGATATTCGTATTTTTTTACTAACACCGATGTTTGTCAACCCGCATGTTTGCTGTGTGCGGCGTCCCGTAAGGTGGAAAATGGTGTCCTGTGGATACCTTTTGCGTACCCTTTGGCCCACGCTTCGCTGTAGACGGGTGGCAGGAGTGAGCCCGCTCCTGTCAATCGGCTGGTGATAAGTCTTTTCGGAGACATTGCTGTAGGGTTAGTGCTGCAGATAAGGGGTGGCGGGTTTACCCGTTCGATCCTGGCCCTGATGCTGTAGCACTATATTCTGGGTGTACTCCAGGTAAGCGCCGTGCCTGGTTTTTGCCAGATGACCGGCACACTGCCTCCCTTGTTGGACTCCGTGGTGGGTGGAGCCACACCAGGATGAATACCATCTCTCTTTCATGGATCCTGAAATTTCGTGCCCGGGTAAAGGCCTCGTTTTACCCAACATCAACATTGATCAGATAGCAATTAATGCACGTTTCTTGATTTTATCCTTGCCCAATGGTGAGATGTCGAAAAAATCTCCTTTCGCTATTCAAAAGGCTCTAGAAGGAATCGGTGAACCGAAATCGGTTAAAAAATTAAGATCCGGTGATTTGCTGGTGGAAACAAAATCTGCTATACAATCAAAGTCCTTTTTATCTGCAAAAACTTTTCTTGACTGTCCACTTCAAGTTTCTCCTCACAGATCTCTTAATACTTGCCGAGGTGTCATTTCTGAACCTGACTTGTTAAACACTTCTGAATCTGAAATCCTTGAAGGCTTCTCAGATCAGGGTGTGATTCAAGTCAGAAGAATTACAATAAAAAAGGATAACATGGTTTGCCCTATTAAACATTTAATTTTAACATTTAATAACCCAAATTTACCCACTTCAATCAAAGCTGGATACCTGAATTGTAAAATTCGTCCATACATTCCGAATCCTCTGCGCTGTTTTAAGTGCCAGAGGTTCGGACATTCACAAACTTCCTGCGGCGGCCAACTTACTTGCTCTAGATGTGCATCTGTTGGACATGCTTCCACAGATTGCACTCTAGAGCCTAAATGTATTAATTGCTCTCAACCCCATACAGCTGATTCCAAACTGTGCCCCAAATGGAAAACCGAAAAACAAATTCAGACAATCAAAACGAATAATAACATATCTTACCCAGAAGCCCGAAAATTAATAGTTCCACAAACATCACAAACTTACGCCCAGGCTACCAAACCCTCTACTATAAAGAGTTCTACACAGACAGACGAAGATATAACAAAAATAAAATGTCCACCTTTAAATTTACTTAAAAAAATTTCATCCCTCCCAAAACCAGATATACCTACATCCACTCCTGCTGTTTCCACATCATCTTCAACCCAAACACACCTCTTGCCCTCAATCTCTTCAATAGCCACTACAGTGTCAGAAACTCAGCCACCGACTCCTATTTCTAATTCAGTACTTAGCACCACCAACCCTATGTTCAGCCCTATGGAAACTTCATCAAATATATCTGCTTCCCCATCCAACTCCCGTATTCGACTCCCTTCTGCAGGTATAATACAATATTCAAAAAGGGAAACACACAAAATCTCGAGCAAGAACGAAAAAGCTACTACAAAAAATAAACGAAACGGCTCTACTTATAAAAATGGCACCACACATACCGATAAAGAGTTTTCGAGTACAGACAGACTTCCGAAGAAGAAGAAGAAAATGACATGCTCATATATGATGTTGAAGCAGAAGTTATGGAAAAAAAATATTTAACTCCGACCAAGCACCGGAAGGGGCGCGATTGAATCATAGTTATCGGACTTGTTGGGGGTAATCCCCACCAAAATCTTGTTATTAGCAATTTTTTTTACTTGAATATAAATTTTTTTGATTTTCTTTTTCTGAAATGTTTTAAACTTGTCTGATTTGGTGGGGTGTGCCCCACCAAAATCTGCTTGTTACTTATTTTTTTGTGAACTTTTAACTATATTTTGAGTATTTTAAATGGATTTTTAATATTTTAACGATTGATTGGCGCAGCTTAGCCGAAATCGACTCTTGCGCCATTTAACCCAACATTCATTCATTCATTCATTGTTTGCAAAATTCTTATTATCAGCCAATCTAGTGTGTGCAGACTTTTGTGACGTGACAATCGCTACACATTTCACAAAATTTTACGAACATCACGATAGAGATCATGGGGATCTACTTACAACGTTTTTTGCTTTTTTTAACTTTCTGCCAGAATCTGCGTATCGGCATCGATCTGGGATATCTTAAATTTGTAAGTTCTGGCAATAAGCAATTGAAATGAAAAGTATGCTAAGCTGCTAAGTATTGCATTTTGGGATGTATGAAAAAGTTGGAATAAAAAACTGAGGATAGCTTTTTGCACAAAACGTAGTTGTAAATGAGTAAACGCTGTAAATGAGTCAGCCTGTTTTTTATTTCCTCGAAAACTGGTTCGATTGTATTGCTGCTTACTCTAATGGAGTAGCAAATTGCTATTGGTAACCCTTCATGGTTGTCATCACTTACCATAATTGTTTTCAACAGGTAACAATATTGATTCGTGCCGTGGGTAGAATCCATCATTATTATATTTTTTCCATACAGTTCTAGCAATTCTAATTGTGCTGCATTCATTATACCGAGAATAAAATCTTGCTTTTTTATGATTGCATTATTTGCAAGAGAAGAACCAAGGGGTTTATAAATCAAAACAGGATTGTAGGAGTCACTTTGCATTTTTTTTACCTGTAGGTCTACAGATATTGCATCTTCTGCATGTAAAACATTTTCATCCACTTTAAAATTTTGAAGATCCTTTCTGGTTAGTAGTCATCCGCAGTGAAACTTGTTTGCATTGGTAATTTCAAGTTTAGGACATGTTAGTAGCAGTTTTAAAGCAAAATTTCAGAAAATTCGTTAATAAAATGTATGAGCTGTTGCTCTCTCGTATCTTTTAAAAGACTGCAAGATATACCTGGAATCTCAATATATTCCCTGAAAGTAAGTTTCTATCCACCATATTTTTAATTCATAATTAAAAGTCAGTAGTTTAAAAATAAACAGAGCCATGTTGATTAAAT
Organism: Trichonephila clavata; assembly: GCA_019973975.1. Taxonomy (NCBI): domain Eukaryota; kingdom Metazoa; phylum Arthropoda; class Arachnida; order Araneae; family Nephilidae; genus Trichonephila; species Trichonephila clavata. The sequence goes on from BMAO01029207.1 coordinate 17,928, forward strand.
TTACAAGTTATTCATGTAAATTACCCCAACTGAACAATTACATTTTATGAAACTAATGAGTAAGAAGTAAAATGTCAGGTTTTAATTTATTACATATGCAGAGCACTAAAAACAAAAATACCTGTTATGTCTATAATATGCAAAGCATGGCTTACTTCCAAAATATTAATAGTACACTGCACCTAAAAGGGCGATAAAAATACAATAGCTGAAATTTTATTATAAAAATTTGCACCATTTATTTCATTTAAAATAAGGGCCCTTTTTCACAAAAATCATTAGAAAAATTTATTTTTTTCAATATTTTATCAGAAACTTCTGCTTCTAATGCAGTTTATATTAATTTATTCCAAAACTGAATCAAGTATTTAAGAAATACACACTATGCTGCTAGTTATGCATTACTTTAATGCTATATTTGCTTTAAAAAAAGAATCCTAATTTGGGATGTTTTCTCAAATATAAAAGAACTGAAACATTATATTACGGCTTTTCTATCCTATAGGAAGCAGTATATTTTATCAATCAAATTTTTTTTCTGGCATGAAATGTCTTTGCATTACCCCTCTCCAAGACCATCATTCTATATGAGCTGTGCGTGTTAAGAGCAGGGAATAAGTACTTATGGTATTTTTTGAAATTTTTTTAAAATGCTTTATTGTAAACAGGTATATGAAGGTACAGGTAATGTTGCAAGTTGAGATATTTTCTTGGCTGAAAATGAGCTCTGCGCTTAGAACAGGATTTTATACATTTGGTAACGAAAATCTTAAAATTGTATGCCTAAAAAAATTAAACATTTATTTGGTGCATAATCGCCTTAAAAAAGTTTCTAAAATATGAATCCTGATTTCACATTATGAAAATGCTAAGTGAAGTGGTATTCTTAATAGAACATTTATTTACAGAATACTTTAAAAAAATAAGAACTCAATTACCTGTAAGTGAAATAAATGCACAAAGCTGTTAAAAATATTTTCAAAAATGGTCCTTAACTAGGCAGATAAACAAAACCAGTATAATTTTAGGAAATTTTTTTTGTCGCAGTTTTAATCTTGGCGTGTTCTGCAAGAAAGACATTTCATCACTGAGCTATGCATTCAAGAACAACAGTGGCATGAAATAATACGAGAGTGAATGCTTATAAAGTCTACTTACGTAACGTCGTCTAACTTTTGCTTTTTGAAATATCTGAGTTCTTGCCGTTGCCGCTGTTGATCAATTTTCTTATTAGCTGGAAAACGTTCAATACTTGATAGAGACGAGCAAAATGGTGAAACACCTATAGACTTCATGAAGTTTTTCAAAGCTTGATCAAAACGTTTAATATGTTCTGCATTTGCCATATTTTTTACATCATTTACCAGTTGCATATTTCTTTCTACTCGTTCATAAACTAACTCTACAGGTTCCTCAAGTACAACAGACTTTTCCTTTTCTTTTAAGATTACTCCCTTTACCTTTTCTCTCCTCAAACGATTTGAATCTTCATCTGTAATGAGCACACTTTCATCTCTTACTTACATTTTCAACTGTAGTAGGAAATTTTAGGCAAATAAAGTGGATATTCTTACAAATTGTAAATTTAACGGAGTAATCGACACAATTACACGCGAGGGAATGAATGCATATTTTGCATGTATGGCAACGGATGGGACAATCACAATCTTTCACTTTATTTATTTCATATGTAGTAATTCCATTGGCCACCGTTTTATAAACAACCCATTTTATTGGTGTGAGTTCTTCAATAGAATAACCTTGAATTTCATTACAGCTTTTATCATGGCGCATTCTGATGGTCGATATTTTAGACGTTAACTTTCCTCTTTCTATTGGAGTAAGTCTACCCATTAATTTTTTGGATACCGCATTTAATATCAAAGAAAGAGATTTATCCAACCGTCTTAAAACTCTACCCTCACCTTCTTTGTATTTCAGTTCGCGATGCCACCTCTCTAAATTCATATTTGTATTGATTCCGCAACCAACTCTATAACAATACGCCCACTTTTGTTTTTCTTCCTCCATAAATTTCTTCAAAATATTCAATAAAATTTTTTGCTTCTTCGTTTGTTGTATATTTTTGTTCAAAATCTTCATACATACGTTCAAAAGTTACCACATGTATTTCATTCACCAATTGCTTCAATTTAGCACTCATCTCCTCCTTCAATTCTATGTTTTTTATTTTACCATTCAGATTTCTGTTCCAACTTCGTGACACATACCAACTGCACAGCAAAATAAATTCTACTTCTCCAAATACTCTTCTCCAAGCGTTATAAAAAGCAGGATGATCATTCGACATAAACACTTTTGATCTCAAATGAGGGAGTCTATTTTTTATTTCTTCAAATATGGTTCCAGGTCATCACTACTTACTCTATTTGAATAATAAACTGCAATTGGTAACCCTTCATGGTTGTCATCACTTACCATAATTGTTGTCAACAGGTAACCATATTGATTCGTGCCATGGGTAGAATCCATCATTATTATATTTTTTTCCATACAGTTCTAGCAATTCTAATTGTGTTTCATTCATTATACCGAGAATAAAACCTTGCTTTTTTGATGAGTGGATTATTTGCAAAAGAAGAACCAAGGGGTTTGTAAATCAAAACAGGATTGTAGGAGTGAGTCCCTTTGCATTTTTTTCACCTGTAGGTCTAGACATCTGCATCTTCAGTATGATAAACAGTTTCATCTACTTTAAAACTTTGACTTCATTTGATAATCATATTGATTGGTGTCATGGGTTGTGTCCATCACAATGATATTTTTACCATTTCATGCAATTTTTTGAGAATGATACAAATTAGAATAACAAAAATTGTTACAAAATAATATTAGGAGAAACGTATTTCACCCTCGAGTGTATCTTCGTTCTTAGTGTGTTTTATTAGATAGTGTCCATATGATAAAGAATAAATCCCTCTCTCGGTGAGGTACTTTTTGTCGTAAAAGACAGAGTCTGATTTTGTTTTGAGTCACAATATATTCAAGATGTGGCTTTTGGTAATGATTGAACGTTGCGTTTGTCTAACGCATTTTTCTTTAAGTAAAACATTTTTATACGATTCAAATCTGAAATTTTTTTTAATGGTGATTTTCTTACACCTTTTGCCGTTTTCTTACATTTATCTCCATATTAAAATGCGTACATTTTTGCTTTTAAGGTGAATAGCTGCGCTTTTTAAAAATCCCATGAGATCTCTATTTCAATCGTCGAATAAGAAATGATCGCGAGTATAGTTGCTCAGATCAAAAATTTTACTTAAAGAATTTCTTAAAAACGTCTTCGGTTTTAACAGAAATGTCCATATAGAGAAGGCTACATTTGGGTCACAATATATTTTAAATTTAAGTTTGAATAATACAATTTGTACATGTGTAATTTAAATAGTTCGAGGATGTAAAATCCACCGTAAATTGGTTTGTCTAATATGAAATTGGGTTTTTTTAAAAAAATTTAAATAGAACTATATTTTCGTTAATCGGTTCAAAGTAATCCAATAAAGGACTAGAGAAATTTTTTTTTGCATTCCTTTTCAGTAACTGATCCCAGGACAGATATTCCCCCCTGTGATTAAGAATCAGGTGCCCCTCAGGGGGCTTACCTTCTTTCGGTGAGTACGGGTTTCACGCTCCCGAGGGTCCCCAGTGATCTTTATATTCCCCTCTTCCCTCCCCCCTTTTTAGACATTTGTTTGCTTTGGGGAGTTGTTTTGGTTTATGGTTTTGTGATAAGATACTGTTTTGTTTAAATAACCCACAATTGCCATTTTCCTTTTTTATTTTGATAACTTTGTTCAAAAAAAAAATTTCAAAAATCCAAAAAAGTAAGATATGTTTTAAAAACTTTAAAAAAAAATCCT